>APFE030081721.1:45352-149202 GCA_000404065.3 Pinus taeda | reverse complement strand
TCCATCCTTGCGTAGCAGCAAGGGCTATGATGGATCGGATGGTGGTATATCGAGCCACAGGTGCAAATATATCGTCAAAGTCAATTCCTTCCTTTTGAGAGAAGCCACGGGCAACAAATCTTGCCTTAAACTTTTCAGCACTCCCATCAGATCCATGTTTAATCTTGTAGAGCCATTTAGCGGTGACAACAGATTTGTCCTTCGGTCTCGGGACCACATCCCAGACATCATTCTTCATAATAGCCTCATATTCTTCATGCATAGCATCCTTCCAGACTTGATGCTTGATGGCTTCCTCAAAAGATCCAGGTTCAGATTGTAGAATAGTACTCATGGCAGCTAGATACCCTTGGTATCTACACGGCTTCTTGCTTTCTCGGAATGTCCCCCTTGGGGCAGCATGACCCTCAGCATCTTCGAGGGTGTCCCTGAGCCATGATGGCCTCTTTCCTAGAGAAGGGGAAGGATCAATAGGGTCCATTGGCCCTTCAACATCAGGCATAGTCTCATCCTGGGGTTCTTCCAGATTTCCAGGTCTTTCTTCATGATTTTCTTCAGATCTAGGAAGATCTACTACTTTCTTCAGGGAAGCATCTTCGTCAAAAGTGACATCATGGCTTATCTCTACTTCCCTTTGACCAGGTACATAGACTCTATATGCCTTAGAAGTCTCACTGTAGCCCACAAACATTCCTTTCTTCCTAGTAGCATCCAGCTTACTTCTCTTTTCTTTCGGCACATGAAAATAGACAGGACATCCAAAAATTCTAAAATGTGAGACATCAGGTTTCTTACCAGAGAAAACCTCTTCGGGAGTTTTGGAGTCCAAAGCGGAATGAGGGCATCGGTTTTGAATGTACACAGCAGTATTTGCAGCTTCTCCCCACAGAAACTTTGGTAGACCCTGGTCACATAGCATGGCACGGGCAGCTTCCACAATAGTCCTATTCTTGCGTTCAACAACACCATTCTGCTCAGGAGTATATGCAGTGGTAGTCTCCCTCTTAATGCCAGCTTCTCTGCAAAAGTCTTTGAACTCATTCGACTCATATTCAGTGCCATTGTCAGTCCTCAAAATCTTGATCTTCTTTCTGGTCAAATTTTCCACCAAGGCTTTGAAGGTACGGAACCACATGAAAGCCTCATCCTTCTTCTTCAAGAAGTATATCCAGGTTTTGCGAGAGAAGTCATCAGTAAATTAAGAATATCCTCCCAGGGATGTTACAGGCAACATACCGGAAAGATCAGAATGGACCAGTTGCAATATCTCAGATGTCTTTGTGACACTTGAGGGGAAAGGTCCCCTTGTATGTTTTCCTTTAGCACAGCCCTTACATACACCTTCATGATTA
The DNA here is from genome assembly GCA_000404065.3 of Pinus taeda. Lineage (NCBI taxonomy): Eukaryota > Viridiplantae > Streptophyta > Pinopsida > Pinales > Pinaceae > Pinus > Pinus taeda. Next base: position 147,850 of record APFE030081721.1, on the reverse strand, counting down.
TTTCCAAAATCAGGCATCCCTGTCACCACCTTCCTTGCTTCGGGAAGAGCCTTGTAATGAAGGTGTCCAAATCTTTGGTGCCATAGTTCGGTTTGACGGATAGTATCACAAGTCATAGCTCCCAACGGACTCCCTCCAACCTGGTAGAGTGTACCAACTCTAAAACCAATTGAGATAGCTTCCTTGAAGCTCTTCTTCCACATGAGTACCTTTCCATCAAAGAAAGTTACATTGAATCCTTTGTCTTCCATGGCAGATACAGACACAAGGTTCTTCTTCAATTTGGGTACATAGAGTACATCTTGTAGACGGAGGACTTGTCCTTGAGACAAGTGGAGGGTCACAGTCCCTGTCCCTTTCACAGGATAAGTGGCATTATCCCCAAGGATAATTTCTAGATTAGTATCCCTTTCAACCATGTCAGAAAGTGCTTCCTTGAATCTGGTGATGTGTCTTGAGGCACCACTATCGATTAGCCAGACATCCATAGTGTCGGCCGGAGATGCAGCTGAGAGAGCAGATACTAGAATATACTCATTTCTTTTATCAACAACATTAGACTCCTCATACCTGGTATTTCTGGTCCTTTTAGAAGGTTGATTGTTTCCTCCAAAGTGAGCCTTCCTCTTTTCTTTGGATTTGTCATTTCTTCGATTCTGATTCCTTCGGTTGTTGTTGTTATCGTCACTATCGGGAGAATCCTTCTTGAAGGGGCATTCTCTAGCATAGTGTCCAGTCCTATGGCAGGTGAAACATTTACCCTTCTTCTCTTGAGTCTTAGTCCTTCTTTTGTCCTTAGTACCACCAGAGTTCTTCTTTCGGGAATGAGCAACATAGGCAGCATTTCTTTCATTATCAAATTCCTTCATCCTTGTTTCTTCTTGCATACATCTAGACAGAAGCTCATCAAAGTTAGGAATGGTATTATTGTTAAGAATGGTAGTTGTGAATACTTTCCATTCATATGGAAGTCCTCCAAGTGCGGTGAGAACCATCTCATGATCAGCTATTGTCTCCCCAATAGCTAGCAGATTGTTCCTGGTTTCGGTCAACTTCATAAAGAAAGTTTGAATAGACTCGTCTCGGCCCTTCTTCATATTCTTCAACTTGTTCTTGAGGAATAGCACTTGGTTCACATTGTTTACTTGGAACATAAGTATCAGTTTGTCATACATCTCCTTGGATGTGCCTAGTTCAGATATGTAGGCAACCAGACTCTTATTTATGGATTCCCTGATCAGCAGCTTTGCTCTAATTTCTCCCTTCTTATACTTGTTTCTAACAGCAGCAGAGGCATTTGATGGAGGTTCTTGAATCTTCCCTGTCACATGATCTAGGAGATCATGATCTTCCAATTTGAGATCTAATATCATCTTCCAGGCATGGAAGTCATCACTTCCAGTCATGGAAGTCATCACTTCCAGTCAACTTGTCATTCTCCCTGAATTTAAGACTAGTGGAACCCATTTCCTTCGATGATGATTGCTATAGATAGAGTTTGTCTTCACCTCAGCTCTGATACCATGTAAAGTTTTGTAGATGTTCTATGCTAAGAGCAATTTCACTTTTTCACACAGCAATCATACAAGTAGTTAAGCAAAATGCAGATAGAACATATAAGCCGATCTTACAGAAGACAAATCAGAAACAGGAAAAATGTGTGTGTTCGTTTCGGTGGTCAACAGGATGCTTCAACCAGCAAAGTCTCCTTTGGTCAGCCAGCCCAGCATGTGTCACAACAACCTTCCAACCAGTAGATGAGTCAACCCAAGTCAATTCTACAAAAGTCAACGTTGTCTTGAAAAGTCAACGCAGGGGCAGCAAGCTAAAAGTCAATGCAGCAGCAAAACGGTCAACCCTTTGACCTCGATTTTTGTGCCAGGTAGTACAGCCTTCAAAAATCGAACCTTCCCACAAGTTTTTAGCTTGATTGGACCAAGCGTTGACCAAAGTCAACGCTGGTCAAACTTCTACGAAACCCTAGTAGCAGAAAATCGTACTACAGCTTAGTCGTACGGTCTGTCCTCTTCGTCCTTCCCACGTGTGGCTGAAATTCGTCCTCCAGGTAGCTCGTACTCTTTAGGATGAGAGAGGAAGATGTGAGTTGTGTTGTGATGAAATTCTCTCCAACTTTTCCTGTATTTATATCCATCAATGAGGGTGTGTGACACATCTGTTGGGCATGTGAGCCTACATTACAAAACTGGCTGACCTTGCACATATAATTTATTAAGAATAATAAATTCAAAATATAAGTTCTGCTCATCGGATTAAGACTATTTTTATATGGATTTTACACCTCTCAGAAAGAGGAATCCAACAAAAATATTAGCCTCTTAATCTGAGTATCAGAACATGGAGTTTGGACCTAGTTGTCCAAATTTAACATCAACTGTTTATTTTGGCTTCCATTTTTATTGCTCAGTATTTAAGCCTGAAAGACAAATCTTTATTTTAGCTGGTTAAATAAAAATTATTGAAACTCTCATTTCCTTTTGGTTGCTTCTACCCGAATCTACTTCTTGTGTATTCTGCTGCACTCAAAACAAATTCATGTAAAACAGGGATATGTCAAAGTCACTTGAAGAGGAATACAAAGTTTCCTTCTTGAAAAGAAAAAGGAAAATGTTTAAAAAAAAACCAAATCATTACAACAGCAACCGGTTCATATAAAGAGAAAAGAAACTTTACCCTAGCCAAACTCTAACGGTTCCTCGTAAGTTTAGTTCGCTATCAAATGTTATTATGCATAAAAGCATTTGTATCCCTGTAAGCTACCACAGCATAACCCTGTTAACGTGGTTGTCATTCCTGGCAGCAAATCTCCAAGAAAATAAATGTTCGTTGATAGCAGGGAAACTGAAAAGTGAGGAATCAATGTGGTCATTTTTCGACGTAGATTATATGTGTAAGTTCTGATTTGTCAGTGCTAATCAATATCATGTTTTGCAGATGATAGACTATAGTATTGCTTCATCCTTACCAGTCCAAGCTGAATCGAACTTCCTTTGAACTTTAGCTTACTAGATTTTCCAAAGTGATTTCTGATCAAAGCTCTTGCATGAGCTTATGCAGACCATTTGGTTAAAAAATCTCGTATCATACTTGGCTCAGACTTTTTTGCCATCAGTAATTATTTTATGTCTCTTTGTACCATTAGTATTGTTTCCTCTAGTTGTTTCATTATTTATCTTGTTTTCTTTTATATTAGGCTCAGATTTTTTTGAAGTTAGTAATTATTTTATTTGTCTAACATTAGCATTGTTTATTCTAGTTGTTTCATTATTTATGTTGGTTTGTTACAATATAAAACAACATTAAGAAAACATATTGTAAAGAGAGATTAACGCCTAAAATTAGATCTAAGTCATTTTCATTCTAAACTGAGGCTTTCAAATTTAGGATAATATTCCTGTGTCTTCTCGCTTAACCTCGTGAGAGGTAGAAGCACTGCTTATTGAAACATTACAGTTTCAGCTTCAACACTTTCTTGTACCGTCATCAGGTTTGTGAATTTATATTATTTTTGCCTTCAGGCTTACTACCCCCTGAATCATTCACAGTGATTGATGATTTGGTTGCGAAACCACCTTCTCTTCCTCTTCTTCAGCTTCAGTAATCCTTGTACTGCTATTGGTAGCATAGCTGTAGGAGCTGCTTAGGCACACTCCCACTTTGTATCATCTCTGGATGTAGCTTTTTTCCCACCGACCTATTCTTTGTGATCATTCCATGGAACTCAAAAAAATTACCATATCATTATCACTTTCTGTACTCCCTCTACTATTCCCTCTACTCATTTCCATTCAGATGTGTCGACGTTCATTATTTGTTCCTAGATTGATATTTTGAGAGGGACGTTTAAGTCTAAGACATGCACTGCCTTCCCGTAATTTCTGTTCCCAATTGTAAAATAGTAAAATGGTAAAGATAATTTTCTCTCATCCTTTGTTTGCATAGATTCTTCTTTTGTGATTTTTTGTTCTCAATTCCAGTACTGTGTCCAACAATACATAATCTTTCCTTGCTAGATTACTTCTTTTCTTAATTCAGCCAATTCATGGTTACCTTCTGATCGCTTTCTCATTATACTAATCTCATTTTAAACAAATCATCTTTGTCCCTTGTGCCTATTGCACAGTAACGACTTCCTATACTCTCAGCCTTCCTCATCCATGTGTCATCCATACTATATTGTTTGTGCCAGTTAACACATACTAGGTTTAACAAGAATGGTGCTAAAGAGTCTCCTCATTGAATGAAGACCCCTTATTTTTGCTTCATCATTAATTAGTTTTTGTTTTGATTATTTGTCGTTCATTGTCATGGTGATCTAGAAGTCCATGTTTTTCAAACATATTTGTTGCTTCCTTGCATGGATAGTTCTTAGCAAAATATCTTCAATCTTTCCATATTCAACATTTTCTAGTTGGTATTTCCTTTATATCCTATTTGATAAGTCGGTTGTTATAGCGTCTTCTATTATTATTACTACTTTGATGTTGATTATCATACCCATTAAAGAAAGAAAGGAAAAGCATAAGTACAGCCTCTCTAGAGTTTGATGGTCGTTTGCTCATATACAATGATTGGGTTGCTATACCTCTTGAGTACGTGTTGACATGCAAAAGACATAGGTCAAACCCAAGCAGGCTTAGAGGCCTATGGATCTATATCTTGACCAGGTTTAACAACTCTCCAAATTTATGTGGGCGGCATTTGTAGCTCTCTATGATTAGAAAGTATTTATACTTGCAAAAGAAAAAGAAAGAGGGAATCCAAATTAGGTCCATGACCAAAAGTAGAAACAGGCATTTTAAAAAGGACCTATAGGATGTTCAATGAAAGCATGGCCATTCACTCTTGATAAGGATGCTCTCAGCATGTGCATGATCATGAGAAGTCCCATGTGGAGTGAATGCCATCTATTTAGCAATACAATTGAGTGAATCCAGCTTCACCTAGCCCACAATCTCTTCTATCTAGCAAATTTGGTCCCCATATTCTGGCTGTCCTACCAAATTTCCACACGTGTAATATTCCTGAATCCTAACCACCCAGAATATTCCTCAAACCCCAGAAAAAACTCCAGCCAAATACATGCAAATAATATAATAACCCAGAAGTGATAAAATAACAGTGGAACAGCATATAATAATGTAAACGGGAAATATAAGCAGAGATACACAAGAAATGCAGCGAGAAATGCTAAACCATTTTATTATACCGAGCAGTAAAATGAGTACAAGAGGTGATCAGACATATGGCAACTCGACTTGCACAAGGCAAGTGAAGAAAAGCTCTCAGAATAACAAGAAATGGCCTTTCTGCGTGGATGCTGCTGGAGAACTGTTGTGTTGCTACTGCTACTAGGAAACAAATGACGATTTGGGGCTACTACCCTCCTCTAAAAATGGTGAAACTCCAGAATCAGGCTCTACTCAAGAAACCCAGAAAAACTGAAAAAGCTCTCCTGGAATAGCCGACCCCCGAAAATCACCCCCTTGGGGTTCTGCGCAGTTCCTCAATGCTCTGCGCTGCCACTGACGGAAACCCCTCTAAACTCTGCCTGAAACTCTGCCAAAAATCCTCCAATAGGCAAGGGTTGGTCCAATGCTCAATCACCCAACATGAATCCTCCTGCAAAAACCCCAATCCAATACTGCTACCAGAAAGAACTGTGTCCCTCTCCCAGTGCTGCACAGTCCTCCAAAACGCTGCAGAAACAGCTGCTGAAATGCTGATAAAACTACTACTGAAATGCCAAAGGAAATACCTTGCCCGAGCAGGCACTCGAAGTCCCCCAGGGCTAAGGTTGAGATCTCTGAACGGAGACACTCAATGCACTAAACAGTGTTGCATACTAGCTAAACAACCAGTGTGCTCAAAAGTCGAAACAACTACCTCAAAATGCACATCACTGAATGATCCAAAATGAGGGGGCTCCTCTCTATTTTATAGCCTCTACCTCTCACAATCCCTAGGTTCACCTCCTCTTGTGTGATTCTCCTCTTGCCACGTGTTCTTCCCTCCTGCGTAGTCCCTCCATGTGTCTGTGTGGGTCCCATTTCTGCGTCCCCCTTTGGCCCCCCTTGGCTCCTCTTTAAGTCACAACGTTGTGCTACTAGGAAGTGACTTTTTATTCTTAAAGTGAGTTATGTCCCCCGTCCTCACTTTTTTTATTTACAAATAACTATAGAAGGCAAAAATTGGCAAAAATCGAATTATTCCAATTATCCATGGCTAATTAGGAATATTACAACATGATAACAATCTTGACCTTGCCAGCAAATAAATAGCTTTTGTAAAGTATCAATTCAGTACAGTTACTCAGTTATGACACATTAGAACATTTATTTCTAATCGCTGGGCCATTTTCTCATTGTTATCTCATCTGCTTCGCCTTCCATATATTTTCTGGTTTATTATCTGCCAAGAGGGAGTTTCTTTGGTTTTTTTTCAAAACACTAGGTTCCCATTTGAGGTTGTGTGTTTTTTTTCTATTTCTATCTATGTCTAATCATTTCTGTTAACTTGCCATCTTGACACCATCTGTATTTAAAGTTTTAAACCTCATTACAAATATTAATTGAAGTCCCAATCTATTGTCAATTTTCCCACCCAATAAAGCTAGCTTCACCATGTTGAGAGTTTGCTGCCATAGGATGTGATCAGGTAAGAAAACCCAAAGTATTGTAAAAATATACATATCCCATTCACAATCTCGCAGAAGCTTTCGATATTTGTTTGCAATCTCAAAAGCTTTAAAATTTTAATTTTAATTTACTGATTATCTAAACAACAAATCATGCTTTATGGTTCTAGGATTCAGGAAGAAATGCAATCAAAAAGTTAACAACAAAAAGGAGAACTGAATAAGTATGCTGCACTGCCTATAAATCATTAGACTCTCGAAATCTTACCTGATGCTCTGGTTGGTTATGATAGCCCATGTTGCGCCACTGAGCAATAGTCATACCATGAAAGACAACAACACTGAAGTAGGCATCCAGCAAAAGTATACGATCTGCTGAAATAGAAGCCACATCTAGCAGTGCTGGTTCAGGAGGTGCATTGAAAGAATAAGAAATCAGCGATGGCTGGATCATAACTACAGAATTGTTGACATTCTCCCTATTCAGTAACATGCGGAAGTAAGCTGTCTCATCTGGGCTATTATTAAAAACCTGCACTTGCACCAAGGATTTATCTTAAACTCAAAGAGTAGATTCCGCCACCTCAAACATGCATCCCATTGCAACTCAAAGCAACATCTAATATTACCTGTACAAACTGAGAACGTCTAAGATTGAATATGAATTGTGGCAATATTGCAAAACTTGAGTTCAAGCTGAATGAAGAGACATCATCCTTTCGGTAATCACCAAATCTCGAACACACACGAATTAAACACCTGTCTAACCATCTTGTTGCATTAAACTCTTCCTGCCATGAATAAACAAAAAAGTGAGTTAAAACTTAAAAGTACATGAAATTGCCAGTGAAAAATTCACCAGATGACAAATTCCTCTAAAACATTGATAAACATAAACAGAAGATTGCAATACTACAAAGAATGCTACAGATTGCAACAATCATATCTTAAATGCACAATAATCTAATGTGCTAGGGCTAGGAACTTATATCATTTTTCTGGAATGAATTTACATCACATACAAAAAGCCTCAGATATTCAAGTAATGATAGCCTTCTATCTCTAGCCACACCATGACTTTGGTCGGAATTTAGGAGTAGTTAATACAAATAAAATTGCTTTGCAATCCCAATGGTTAGCTCAGTTGATTCAAACAGACTGTTTCAAGGTGGAGTTCACAATCAGGTCTCCTGTTTTTCATTCTCGAAGCATAAGTTTCCTTATTTCAAATTTTTGCTTTGTCACAAAAGCAGCTTTTCCATGTTTCACAAAAAGCATTACACACAAAGTAATCTCTGCTCAAAAGTTCTACCCTTCTACTTTTCAGGAGCCAAAGATTCCCGAGTTGCCAACCTCCTGCAAAAGCATCGTCATTACCTTTCCATGACAAAAATAACATCTTAAATCCAGACAACAAAAGAATCATACCTCTGTCTCCATTTTAAAAGAAGCTTGCCTAGCCATCACAACAGCAGCAGTCTCCTGATCAAATCCTGCTACAAGTTCCTGCAATAGAACACAATATGCTCAGATCATAGTCTTCAAATTTAAATTTGATGTCTGGTTCCATAATTTTTACCCACGGATCTTACCATAATTCTTAAAACGTTAATTCCAGAATCCAAAGTCTACTCAACAAACTTTTACCACTTAAATTCAGTTATACATCAAAATCAGACATATTTCAATATTAATGGATATTATTTAATCAACTACAATTTCTTCTAATCAAATTCCAAATATTGTTTTTAACTTTTTCCTACAAAAGACTCAAGAGATGTTTTGGTTAATTTAAAAAACACTTCAAGGAGGAATGTAGCGAGCCAATTTAACAAGGACACGGGAATCTAATGTGCAAGATGGAACTAAGCATCTTTACTGAGAACATCTTAGACAATGTACCTTTCTAAACCATGAGCAATGCTAAACTTGATTTGACCATGGGACCACACAATAGCACACAGCCATAATCGGCAGATAACTACAAAGAATGATTGATGATATATTAAAAACTACTTGAGATCCACTACAGCTCTAAACACCATTTAACTTCCATTTCAGAACTCTTATCCAAATCAACTATCAGAACTATATCTGTCAGTACATCACATGCGCTTCTAGAAAAGATAACTCCTATATCTTTCACTTTTGTATGTTCAACTTATAGGATATTTACGTCTCCTTAAATGGCAAGGCTCTTACCTGGGAGGTTCCGCAGAAAAATAATTTTGGGCCCAGGTTGGTGTCATTTATGCTAATAAGCAGAGTAAACAATAGGCCACTTTCTCCCGACTTGTTCATTCTCCAAAAATGTCTAGAAAGAAGTTGGAATGAGAAAGTACTGAAGAAACATTCAAGTCTTGGTATACAAAGAAGGATACAAAAGGGAATATGGCTCTCACTAGAGACCTAAAGTTATTTGAAGGACAGGAGACTCATCACCTCAAATATGCAATCCAGTGTCTAAATATACTAAATGCAAACCCACAGGTTCAGGAAAAACCGAAAAGACAGGGAACAAAAGAAGTCATACATAAGAGCATTCCTTAGGCATTCTTTGTTGGTGCCTCTCAAGGCATCTCCCAAAAGAAGGTTCAGGAGGGGGATTTTGTATTTCCCCTCCAATCACATGATAACCCTCAAAGCTGGGATAGGGCAGGAAACTAACAATTACTGTGAATTGATAGCTATCAAATTAACCCTACAGGTGGCTCAAGAATATGGTGTTACACATTTATAATTTTTTGGAGATTCACTACAGGTTATTCAATGGTTATGACAGGAAGCATCACTCAGAAATTTCACCTTCCAATTACTTATTGATGATATATAATAGAAAATGACAGACATCCCGCACATTTCTTTGTCTCATACACAGTTATCAGAACCTAAACATTCATCGCACTAGTCAACTTAACAATCTAAACCAGACCGGAACTGGCAAGAAACCGATTGATCAAAAAATCCATAAAATATTCGAATTTTGCTGAAAAAATTATATTCATGTGCAACCATATGAATCCAAACCACTACACACAAATATGTGAAGTTTCTCATTTATATAGCAAGTAATGGTGAACGTAACCAAAATACCGCCAAGTGCAATACATCTTTGAATCTAAATACATCAAAAAAAAAACTCTAAATGGGCTTTAGCGTCCAAAACTAAGCATAGTTATAATGAGTAACTGTAGTCTAGAGTCTAGACTTTATCCTAACGTCTGATCATATGGTAGAATCATCAGAATCCCCATCCTCTTCATCCTCAACATGACTAGACTCTACAATGGGATTCCAGCTTGATTCCCCTAACCCTGAAGGTAGTGGTATGCAGCCAACATTCAGACCCTCTGGCTACAGAAGTAGGTCCAAGTCCATCAAAGAAAGGTCTTTCTGGTGCCTAACTATCCACGACCCACTCAAAAACATCCCAAAAAAGAAAAAAAATAGTCCCTTGAAACAGCTCCAAATATGCACAAGAAAATTAGTCCAAAAAACTCTTCAACTCAGCCCTTCAAACAAGTAAAATCTGCAAGAGAGAAGTCCTCTTTAGGTGCTTGTTCAAGAGGAGCACAATATGATGGATAAACACCTGTTTTTAGAGAGATTCCAGCGCATTTGAATGAGCTAATGGTAGGTTTTTAAAGAGGCTGAAGAAATCAAAAAAGTGTGCAGCTGGAAGTTCAACTGAGCGCAATTTCTGTAGGTGGACCGAACAAGAGGGGGACCAAGACTTGCTTGAGGTTTGAGGTCAAGGTGTCCCACGAGCTTGGAGAGGCCAAGAGGCTTGAGGCCAAGTTTGCAGAGTGGTGCCGCGAGTGAGGGATGCCAAGATGGTTGAGGCCGCACTAGTGGAGGAGACAAGCACCTTGAGGGCCAAACTTGTGACAGACAGCCAGCAAAATGCAAGTCAAATTTTTAGCTAAGTCACAGGACAGGTCCTCCAAGGTCTCGTGTCCCGTATTTAATGTGCCAGACACAAAAAATGCCCTAAAACATGCCGAAAACGTTTTTGTATGTGTCCTGGAAAACATAAAACATACTTTGTCGTTTTCTTCGTATCCTAGTAATGGAAAACGAGTTTTCTGAGTCTAAAAAACGTTGCCCTAACGTTTTTTCTCCAGTTGAATACGTACCCCACGAAATCAATAGCTTTAAAGCCCACGTAATTATTTTTTCGGGGTTCTTTTGCCATTTTCCTCTAATTCTGTTGCTCTCCGTCGCTGTATAATCGCCGTGTGGAGTCAAGTCATCTCCTTGGAGCTGTTTGGTCGCTGGAAAGTTTAGCAACTTGGAAGCGTGTGTGAAGTTCAGGTAAGTCGTAGACCATATGGCATAGACGCAGTTAAAACTTAAGTGGCAAGCCCATTAGAATGGGTTTGATTCGTAACAATGACTAGCTGAGGGCCTAAGGCTATAATAAAATAAGATGTCCATTGTCACCGTTCTCTACACCCAGGGTTTTCTCTCTTCTTTTGTATCTAGCAAACCAGTGCTAGTTAAACAATATATATACAGTTGAGGGAAACTGTATATCTGGTTCTGCCAGAAAATGTGGCTTCCCAAAGGGTTCTCCACAAGGCAACATCCGAGATTGCATATTGTATGGCTATGTATCACCTGCCTAATTACTGCACTATTTCTCTCTCTATTTAAAATACCTTAACTATTATGGTGTCTTGATACTATTCAGTGTGCAGCTTACGCTGTCGAATTTTGGGGCCGGTATACAAATATAAATAAGTCTACTCAGACACGCTGTCACCTAATCAAATGTTATAATAATATAATAATGATTATGTCAGACGATTTTCAACCCACTAGACTTGTTTCATTATTGACCCCCAAAAACACAGTTGGATCTGAATCAAGACCAAGCATATAACATTCTAATTTCTAAATTCTGATTCTATTTATTTTTTTTATGAACTATGAACTATGAACTTTGAAGTAATTATATTTTAATTTGATTAGATAGGTTGCAGTCTGCAATTTAATATGGATCCAGAACTATATATATATATATATATATTGCAGCCTGCAATTTAGTATGGACCAAGCTCTATCAAGAGGAGACCAAGATGGGAAAGCGGACATTAAGAGATGGGGAGCATGTAGAGGCTCCTAGAAACACTTTCATAGAGAGTAGATAACTAAGGAGATTTTTCAATTACATGGCCTTAATGAGTAGCATCAATGAGTCTGAGCCTTCTACTTTTGAGGAGGTAGCAAACCAGCAAGTTTGGAGGGATGCCGCGGCAGAGGAGAATAACTCCATCATGAAAAATGATGTTTAGGAGATAGTTTCAAGGCCTGAGGGGAAACCAATGGTCACTTCTAGATGGATCTATAAGATCAACCATGCAACAAATGGCAGCATCGTGAAGCATAAGGCAAAGTTCATAGCAAGAGGGTTCGCCAAAAAGGAGGAGTACAATAAGAGGAGACTTTTGCCCATCACCAAATATGCCTCTATCAGGGCATTTATTACCATTGCTTCAAAGATGGAGAGGAATATACATTAAATGGAAGTGAAGACTACCTTCCTCAATGGCGTAAGTATATTGAGAAACCTTAGGGATTTGAGATGCATGTGAGGGAGTCGCATGTATGCAGGTTTAAGAAGGCATTGTACAAACTTAAGCAGGCACCTCAAGCATGTCACTAAAGGATTGATGAGTACTTGCCAGGCTTGGGCTTCCCCAAGGCAAGGCAAGTATGTGATTGATATCTTAAAGTGGTTTGGGATGGAGGATTGCAAGCCTATGTCAACATCCATGAGGAAGCTTACTGCTTCTAAGAGTGAGTTGGTGGATCCCACATTGTACAAGCCACTGATAGGGTCCTTGATGTATCTAGTTAACACTAGGCCAAATGTTTGATTTGTTGTGAACACCCTTGCCAATTTAAGGTGGAACCTAGGAAGATACATTGGGTGGCAACTAAACATGTGCTCAAATACTTAAGAGGTAGAGTGGAGTATGGACTCAAGTATATCATAGGTGGTGGAGTGCAGTTGCAAAGCTACACAAATTCAGATTGGGCTAGGAGTGCAGTAGATAGGAAGAGTACTTTAGGTTGTTGTTTCAGCTTGTGGTCAACTATAATCTCATGGTTCAACAAGAGGAAGCACTCAATAGCACTTAGCTTAGCAGAGGTTTAGTGCATGGCTGAGAGGCTGGTGAGTTATGAGGCATATGACTTCGTAAATGCTCACAAGTTTATTTGGTCTTGATATGGGGCTCACAGTGATTCTTTGCAACAATGAAAGTTGCATTAACCTTTCGAAAAATAGAGTGCCTCGTGACAAGTCCAAACATATAGAGATCAGATACCATTTCATCAGAGACAGGGACTAGAGAGGTGATGTGAAATTGCAGTGCATATCCATAGATGAGCAGATGGCAAAGATTCGCACCAAGCCCCTTGATGAAGGGCAAGTTGCGGGTGGTGGAGAATCCCTTCCTTGCTTGGAGGGAATGTTGATTTTTATAGCCTAAAATGGTCTTCAAAATAGGCTAAGTGTCTTAAATACAAGAGAAAAGTTCTCTTTAGGTGCATGTTTGAGTGGAGCAAGTAATATGATTTATTTCCTAGGTTTCAACGTAGGAAAGGCACATTAATTAATTTAATTGATTAAAATTGACTAATTGAGCAAATTTCTTTCTAAGGATAAATAATTTAATTAATTAAACGACTTAAATCTAATCTCAACCACTGATCCAAAAGGGTTAGAATTTAAACCTAGTTGTTTATCACTTTGCAGAGGGTTAGGGATTTTGCTCAATTTGAAATTATAAAAGGAGAGGATGGAGACAATTGTTTTCGAAAATATTCCAGCAGATTTGCATGAGCTTATTGCATGTTTGTAAATACACTACAGAAATCATAAAAGTATGCAGCTAAGAGTTCGAGTGAGGACAATTTTTGCAAGTGGAGTGCACAAGACGAGGGCCAAGATTTGCTTGAGTTTGAGACCGAGGTGTGCCATGAGGTTGGAGAGGCTGAGAGGGTTGAGGTTGCACTAGTGGAGGAGCCGAGCAGCTTCAGAAGGGCCGAACATGTGAGAATCAGAAAGCAAAGTGCAGGACAATTTTCTAGGGGCCGATTTTGCCAGGTTCTATTAGCTGTATTTTCTATGTATTTCAAAGAGCCAGTTTCCTAGTTAAGGGAGCTCTTAATTTTTCTAACAAGAATTCAATAAGGAGAAATTTGGAGGGAAAAATATTTGTTATTTGTGTGAGATTTTTTGAGTATTTCCACTGCAAAATTATTGAGTTAAAAGTACCAGAGTATTTCTGTTTTGTAGTTTTCAGAAATTATTTACTTCAACAACAAAAAAATTGTTGTGTAAAATAGCTGCAAAGAAACAAAAATATGAAACTCGTACTTAGAAATTAACAAAAACTGCCCTTCAAATAGCTCTCCAAAACCACCCAAAAAAATTCAGCTCAAGAATTCCAAATAGTTCAAACAAATTGTGTCAGTAAAATGGACATTGGGGGGGGGGGGGCTTTTTAATAGCTTTAGTAGGGCCCTTGGGTTAGGAATTTTGCCTGCCCTTTAAGTAAGTTATTGTTTTTTCAATAAAAAATTAAGGTTTGGTGGTACTAGCCACGCCATACAGAACCATATCAAACTGGCCAATTCAGTGCTTTAAGGTTGGTTCTGTAGGAAATTGGCCTTCAGTGAAGCACTGAACCAGACCAATATGGCACTGAAACCAGTCAAACCAGCCACCAAATCCAGTTTGGTTTCGATAATTCTAATCTTTGCAATGATGTATTCTTGTATTTTAAAGTCATTAGCAGTCATATTTCTTTGTTGTTACAGCTCACAGTTTAGTGATGGTGAAGAGTTTTCAGATCCTCCATTTATAGATATAATATATGTCTTCATAAGTTAAGAAATGGTTTTTCTTTTTGTTTAGCTCAAAGATATGAAAGCATGTATGCAGAGCCGCTTGCTTCATCAGGCTACAAGCACTTTTGAATCCCTTGAGGCATCAAGTCAAGGAATATTTTTTCTTTTTTAATTTAGCTAAATGATATGGAAGGCATGTATACAGAGCTGTTTGCTCCATCAGGCTACAAAGCACTTTTGAAAACCTTGAGACATATGACAACATATTTTATTTATAACTAAAATTTATCAACCTTTTTCCTTGGAGAGAACAGATATTTACGAGTCAAATGGTTTCTTTAATCTTGACCATCCTAAATTATGTAACAACTCTTCTGTCTCTTCTATGCCACTCTATCAAATTTCAAACATACCTATCATTTAAGGAAATATGGTAGTTTACACTCATGCAGAACAGCATTTGAGAAAATAAAATAGTTTACAATCATGTATAGAATCACATTAAAGAATTGTGCCAAACCTCAGTAGTTGCACTGCCCTCCACCCATGTCCTTGTAATTGTTGTAACCCGGAGCCTCATGTGGCCATCAGAATGCTGGTAACTGCACACAAAAGTATTTGCAACATCATGATGAAATTCTTTCCATAATTATTTTATTTGACACAGCCAAAGATGCGGAACTGAAAAAAAAAAGCAATTTCAATGGACAGAAAACAACATACTGTGTTAGAAACTGGATAAAAAGCTGCTGATTGGCAGCCTGTAATGCTGAGCTAGAACGTTCACTTGGTGCAACATCAAAAAATATCGTCACGGAAGTATTTTTATCAAGTCCACACATCTTCCAAGAAGTTGTATTGCCCTGACCAATCACAATGTCTGCGCAAGATGGCCCTTTCTGCAAAATTATCCATGTAAATGGCATTATTAACTGAGAGAATGAATATTTCAAAATAGAACTATATAGGTTAGGTTACTTTGTCAATGCTCTGTTAATTAATACTACTTTAATGAAGAAGTAATCTAATTAAAATAAATTAAAGATGAAATCAGGGTTCCAATTCCAAAGAACTTCAAATGTTTATTGGAAGATAAGACAATAGAGGGTATTTATTGGGACCCAAACTTGATGAATCTAAGAATTACCTCAGTTTATCATGTATTTGAACATTAGCTAAGTATCATATAAAACAAGCACATCTTCTGAAACAACAGAAATAATACATCAATGATAGAAAGGCAAAAGTGAGCAAGTATAAACCTTCTCCAAAGATGAACAAGGTCCTATAATACCTTGAATCTTTACATCCTTAGAACAATTTACTTCAAAGGTGCCACTGCAATAAACATAGTATGTCAGCTTTAATTTAGCACAACTTTTCTTGCACAATTAACAATTACAAACACATGGGTATGAGAGATTTAAATTTTAAAGATGTGATTTTGTTGAAAAAAAAAAGAAAAGAAAAAACTATATTAGCATAAATAATTAGTCATGCCAAAAATGCATATATATATATATATATATAACGGAATAGCACCAACAACTAGTATTGATCACAAGCTGAATAAAACATATCATCAAATTCCCATTCTAAATCATTATGGTAAGCCTCCAACTCTTCAGACACATTCTTTCAACACAATCAATGACAAATTATAAACATCACACAGGTGTGCCAGATTAAAAGCAATTAAAAAGATGAAAAAATAGTATTAGCACAGAAAATGTCGTGTCAAAAAAATGCAAAAAAAATATTATGAACAAAATAGAAATGACACCTGATGCTGATCACTGAACATTGCTTGGTGCAAATCATGTTAATGACTTGATGTACTGTGAGTGTCTGACATCTATAGATCTGACTCTGATACGGACATCAAATGTTATTAATAAGGCGACTCTTCCTGGCAATTATCAAGTGTGTTCTCTACCACAAAGCTAATAGCACATTTGCATGCCTGTCCTGCTATACCAAAAGCGAGAGAAGCCCTGTCCCTCTCTTTCTCTTCTGACCTTAAGCGGATATAAAAGCTCATTAATTAAGTCCTACATCATTGTCCTCTCCTAGCTTAAGCTTTAAATGTGGCACACTCTTATGCCTCCAAATTCCTGATTCCATTGTCATAGGCAGAACAAACAGGTCAACCTGCACAATAAGATTAAGGACTACCCACTATTTGGTGAAAATGCTGAGGTTTAGGCTCAACCCCTCTAGCTCAAGAAGCACCTAAAGCAAAAGAAGCATGCTGGATAACACTAGTAACTATTCACAGCAAACAGGTAGAAGCCAAAACATCTACAGACGTAAAGGCAACAAAGCTCTGCCAACCAAGGGAGTAATATGACTAAAACGAAATAGTCCTTGGGCTCCACTACGAAGTAACAAGGAAGCCACCCTGAGCACTTAATCCACATGTCATCGTAGCCTTCTCCTAGGAAAATCCTCTCAGCAGGAAATACAAAGCAATGGCTCTACAATTTTATGATCAAGCCCACTAACACGATCTCCAAAACCAGTTCAAGGCTTTGCAAAAACTACACAAGGAGGGCACGTGCATAGAAACCCTCACTCAAACTTGTCGATGGAAGTAGTCTACTGCAACGTTCAGAAACCCTAAAGGAAAATCATGATTAGATGGATTCCGAACCTATCGGTTTTCTAGACACTATTTACTTGTGGGAAGTTATTAGGTTTGAGGCTACAGAATGTCCCGAGACAACTGACAAACTACTAATATTGCATGTTAGTCTTGACTCTTGTGTTAGAAAAATTGGAGAACAACATGGCCATCTTGACCAAACAGCCAAACACTGGTGTTATGTTAGCCTTCTACTACTGAAATGACTAAGGACCAGCTTAGAATCAAACCAGGTTGGCATGTAAAAGACATTTAATGTTACAACTAACAAACAGTTTGTGTCCCCGTTGTCTTGCCCATTGCCCATTAGACTCTTTCTACATGCTCCTAATTTCTATCTTTCCCAAAAGAAATTAATGAAGTATGTGCTAGAAGTTTAGAGGAATATCTATAAACCACCAAAACTTCCCCTCAAAAGTTCTCGACTCTCAACCTACATTCCTTCAAGCAATTTTTACTATCTGAAATGATTTTATAATTTCACTGAAGCATCTTCATCTCTATTTAATTCCTGATTTGATATCTCCCCTTATCATAATTGGCTACAAAACAAAGGTTGAGTCCATATGATCACAGAACCACCCCATATAATAATTATGGTCATTATAGGTTGAGACTTATAGAAAATGCGGCTCTTCCTCGGAGGTCACGGGTTCAAAACCAGAGAGGGGTAGAACCTGTACATGTTGAATGATTAATATTGGACTACTTGAATGAGGCTCGCACAGTCAGCGTCCCCTAGAGTAGGACTAGTTAGTTTTTGTAGCATTGGATGTGTTCTAGCCACGAAATTTGGTGGAGAGGCTAAAATACATGAGATCTCCAAGACCAATGAATCGTTTCTGGAAATTCCACCTAGAAGTGACTTAATTAGATTATTAACCAATTTTTTTAATGTTTCCTAAGTCTAAACTTAGGAAAACTGGTTAATTAATCATTATTAATTAATTCAAGGTGAGAATCATCTAGAAACTCACACAGATCGATTCCAAGATGATCCTAGCCATCGATTAAGTTTTAATCTTGGCCCTTGGTGCTCCAAAAGTGGATTATAAGAGGAAGTCGATAGGCAATTGGAGAACACACTTGAGAACACCAAAAATTCGATTTTTTTGGCATATAGATTTCCAAAGTAGAAGTAGCCAACTATCGGAGAGCCAAAGATTGAAAAAGTGAGGGGTAGGGGCAGTGATTCTAAAGGAGATTTTCCAGATCCAGAGAGGCTGCAACAAGTGACAGAAGTGATCCACACAAAAGCAGCGCAGAGGCTGACGCAGAGCAGTTCGATTTAGTTGAGGAGGTCGATTCAGTTTCCAAAGGCCAGGAAAGTCTTCCAAAGGGTCAGAGAGTCACTTCCGGCAACAGAGCCAAGCTAAATGGCTTGCTCAGAGGCAATATCGAGCCACATGCGTAAGAGACAGCACAAAGGCAACACAGAAGGGCTCAAGTTGGGGTTTGGACGGCCAGTTCTCTGTTGAAGCTAGTGTCGGGATTGCTTGTGCGGTGAGAGAATTTTCTCTCTAATTATTTCTATCAGCTACTTGCTAATTGGATTGCTAGATGGGTATCCATAGATTGTACTCAAATTTTCACTATTGCATAATAAAATAAAACCCTCATCTATTGCACCGGTTTTCCCGCATTGGGTTTTATCGGGGACTTTTGTCCAAAACAACGGTGTAAATTTTATGTATGCTAGTACTTTCTCAATTTCCAACACGATAACTTTTCTGCAGTTTTATTTGTGAAGGTTGAAGTGTAATTTATTCAATATTTGTCATAGCAAACAGCAAATAAATTGTTGAATAAAATTAACAATTAGGAGAATAATTTCCAGTTGTTGCAATAGGACTCCAGTTGTAGGTATTTTCACAGGGTATCATAACATGAGTGATCAGCCTGGAAGAACAAAAGCGGAGATGAGAATTTTGTTGTTCAGTGGGATCAGCAAGCCGAAATTCTTGAGGCAGCGCAGTTTCTGGATAGGCAAGACAAGTTGTTGAGGAGAGAATTTTGATTTTCAGTTGCATGGTTGCTGAAAAATCGAACTGACCAAGATTGCGATTCCAAAAGTCAAAGGGAGTAACAACAACTCAAATTTTTGTTGAGTTCAGATTCCTTGGTTGAACGTAGAGGGTTGTCCAGAAGCAGAATCAGCGTCAGGTGGAAGAGAAAAGCACACAGCATAGTCTCGAAAGTTCGAATTTCTAGTTGCAAATTGGCATTAGCTGCTTGCATGAACATGCATTCCAGAAAGGAGTGCGCGTAGCAGAGTAGCAATCACGCATAGGCAAAGAGGTAGATTTCAACTTGATTACAAATGGCCACAGATGGGCTGAGAGATCAGGATAGGTTGGATGGTTCCTCCAACCATGTCATCTAGAAGGACGGGATGTCCTTCCTGCTGGATGAATACGGACTGGCAATTCCCCAGGATGCGGATCCCTGAAGGAATACAAGAAGGATATAGCGCGGGCGAAGCAATTGATCCTGGATGGAGTCTGGGACCATATAGTCTCACACACAGCTGGCAAGGATACTGCCAAAGAGAACTGGGATGCTCTCACCACGCTATATCAAGGCACTTCCGAGCAATGGAAGATGATCCTGGAGGAGAAGTTGAGATGCATCAGGATGCAAAAAGGGGAGCGCATAGATCCCTTCCTCACCAAGATTCAGAAGGTTTGGGAACAGCTTGCAGCTATTGTGGCAGCACCTCAACCAACAAAGCTAGTGAGGTTGGCACTGAATAGTGTCTGATGAGTGGTAAGTTTTTGTCCAAAGTATATTGGGCAAAGACAAGCTACTAGATTGGGTCAGGATGTGGGTCGATCCACAGCAGGAGAAGTTGAGGCGAGCTCTGCTAAAGAGATCCATTAGTGGCAGCAATAGCAAAGAACCAAAGGGTGAAGGAGGAGGAAAATGTGGCCCTCGCATCAAACGGTCCTAGTCAAGGGCAGGGGGAGCAGAGAAGAAAGAACTCAGTGAGCTCAGTCACTACAGCACGCAATGTCCTCTCAAAAAGGACAAGTCGGAAAAGTAGGACTAGCAAGAACCTTTTGTAGAAATTGACAAGTTGTCCTCCAATTGGAGGAAGACTTCGCGATGTTCACAAATATACCCCCAAGAGTGAGGTAGGGAGATTTGGTACTATAGTCCCAAAGAACTACAGAGATTGGGCAAGGCCCTTAAGGAGTCCACCTCATAGATCAGTACCTTGCTACAGGTGCCCACAATGTTTAGTAGCATGACAGATCAGTGGCAGTTAATGCAGTCAGTACCAGAGTGACTGTTGCATTCTAGTAGCAGTCAGATACTGAGGAGGGCAATGCAATGTTCACAGCAGAGCGGGTGGCTCAATGCAGAGTTGGCAGCAGTACGATTTCCTCTGTGACAGTGCATTGCTCTCCTCAGTGCAGGGTTGGTTGCAGTCAGAGACTCGGGAGACATATGCATCATATTCAACACAGATGATTCAGTATTTTGGATGCTTTTCAGTTGCAGATGTTGCAGTTGCAGCAGCAACAGATGAGAGAGAGTTGCAGTGCTGATGTAGAGTCGGCAGCAGTATGGCAGTGTCGGCAGTAGCACAGATGCAGCATCAGAGTTGCGCAACAGTTGGTGGGCAGCAGCGTAACAAAAATGATACAGAGATAGAGTGTTGTGGCAGGGTGTGCAGCACTAGAACACATTACTCGCTGCGAGGGAGTGTTAGTTTTTGTAGCATCAGATGTGTTCTAGCCACAAAAATTGATGTAGAGGCTAGAATACATGAGATCTCGAAGAGCCAGAAATCGTTTTTGGATATTCCACCAAGAAGTGACTTAATTAGATTATTAACAATGAAATTTATGTTTCCTACGTCTAAACTTAGGAGAACTGGTTAATTGATAAATATTAATTACATCAAGGCGAGAATCATCTAGAAAATCACACAGATCGATTCCATGATGATCCTCACCATTGATTAAGTTTTAATCTTGGTCATGGGTGCTCCAATAGTGGATAGTTCCTATAAGTCGATGGGCACTTGGAGAAGACAATTGAGAACACCAAAAATTGGATATTTTTTGGCATGTCAATTTCCAGAGTAGCAAAAGTCAGCAGTCAGAGAGGCCAGAGATCAAAGCAGTAAGTGAGGGGTAGGGACAGTGAGTCCAGAGGAGATTTTCCAAATTCGGAGAAGCAGCACCAAGTGACAGAAGTGATTCACACAGATGCAGCACAAAGACTGCGTAGAGGCTGACGCAAAGCAGTTTGATTTAGCTGAGGAGGAGGTCGATTCAGTTTCCAGAGGCCAGGAAATTCTTCCAAAGAGTCACTTAGAGCAACAGAGGCAAGCTAAACGGCTTGCTCAGAGGTAGTATCCAGCCACATGTGTTAGGGACAGTGCAGAGACAGCGCATAAGGGCTCACGCTGGGGTTTGGATGGCCAGTTTTCTATAGAAGCCAGTGTCAAGATTGCTTGTGGGTTGAAAGAATTTTCTCTCTAATTATTTTTGTCAAATACTTATTGATTGGATTGCCAATTGGGCATCCATAGATAGTACTCAGATTTTCACTGTTGCATAGTAAAGTAAAACCCTAATCTGTTGCAATAGGTTTCCCGCACTGGGTTTTTCTAGGGACTTCTGTCCAAAAACAACAGCGTAAATTTTGTGTGTGCTAGTGTTTTCTCAGTTTCCAGCGCTATTATTTTTCCGCAGTTTTATTTGTGAAGGTTGCAGTGTGATTTATTCAGTGTTTGTCGTAGCAAACAGCAAATAAACTGTTAAATAAAATTAACAATTAGGAGAATAATTTCCAGTGGTTGCAATAGGATTCCAGTTGTAAGAATTTTCACACCCCATATGAGACTGTCTCCAGACATCTCGGCCCTTGCCAAGTCACAAGTACCTGCCAATACTGGTTTGCAGGTTGTCTGTACTAGCCAAACAATTCATTGTAAAAGAAAAAGAGAAGCATGTTTCTTTTAGTAGTATGGTTGATTACAGCTGCAATAGTAATGATATTTGAAATATCTGAGATCATAACATAACAGAGATCAGGTATGAATATAGCTAATGTAATAAGTTATTTAACCACTTCCATTACTAACTGATAGCTGATGTGGATCAATAACACTAATTAAGATCCTCAACCTTAGGGAAACTATAAACACTATTTAACATTAGGAGACTCCTAACGAAGCTTCATTGAGTGTTTCCAGTACCACTATAAACCACTTGAGATATAGAGAGGTGTATTTTATTAAATAGGAGTCAATATATAAATGTCTTTCTATAGTACACCTTGGAATAAGTTATTAACCAGCCAGCCACCTTCTTTTTCAATTACCTGATCACCAGTAACCTTACTATTTTGAGGTCAACCAACTGTGTTGCATTGTTCCTTCACAAGCTCTTTCTTCCCAGACAAAAAAGGGAAAAAAGGTTAATAGAAACACAATATAGGATAGACAGAGGGAAGTGGAAGACATCTTGCCCCACCTCTGTACATGCAAATCACCAGGCTCCAACCACTCCTGCAAAACTACCAGACACTATATTGATGTATGAATTTCCAGAAATAACAGTCCACGTCAGGTCAGGAAAACATCTGATGGATGCAACTACCAAGATAGAGCACAGATACTTACAGATCTAGCTACATGCCCAATTCAAGAAGATGTCAGACTACATATAAAGGGTCAACTGTCAAGATTCAAAACACAGAAATAAAATAAATATGGGGCCGCATAAAATAGCAGTTTTGGGAGAAAGAAAACTAAAATGAGATCTGCAGATCTGCAGGGTACCCCTCCTATCAGCTAGACCAAGAAGGTTTGGCTTGATCCAACTTTTTTTGAGGTGGGTTGAGGATACCATATAATTGCCAATTTTAGTACAGACTTGGACATGTTCAAGATGTGAGCAATTATCCTTGTGCTGCTCATAATGAATTGAGCACAACTTATGGTGAGAAACTTCAAGGTTTACGAGGCTAAAAGAAAAATAAGTTGGGAAAAGGGAAACCTGTCACTATTAGAGAAAAATGTCCCTATAAAAAGAACTAAGTGTCTGTGTAGGAAAGGAGGACATGTATAGTAGATGATATCATATACAGCCAAAATTGCCACTAGTACTTACTTGAACGAAAGACCAAGGGATTGATTTCCAGCCTCAAAAATACGTTTGAAAGAGTCCTTGAACACAGAATGACCAAAGCTTTCTGCTAACACAACCAAGCCACCAGTTCTTTCAACTGCTACTTTCATTTCAGCAACCCCAACCTGAAATGCAGAAGTTTAATAAAAACAATCATTAAACAAGTACTGAAAGCTTCTTACAAAAATATTCATCTCAGCCATAAAGAAAAAATTTCAGCAATGAACTAATGTATTATGCTCATTTCCAGCTGTACTAACCAGTACAACATAATATTGGAAAACAATCAAGCAGACATTTTGAAGCCAGAAACTGATCACTTTAGCACATGCATACCTAGCTAAGTCACCTGAATCTGGGACATGAAGATTAGAGTGTCCACCACTGATACGTATACCCCCAAAAACAGGACAGATAGAAAATGATACTGTATAGTAATAATCTAAGAGAATATAGTACTGTAGAATAATAATGTATGTCCACAGCCTGACACCAAATTAACATTTAAGACCCCTTGTTTGTGGGGCAAGGCACCCCCTCTGAAGCAATTTGACTGTTTAGTCTATTGAGGTATCCACACTACACACCCTACCCTCGTCCAGATTCAAACCTGTGACCTCCAAAGAGAACATGCTCTTAACCGTTACGCCCATTCAGATTGTGTATAAGTGTGTGCATTAAAAGTACAGAAAGAAAATATTAGGATTAAGATGTAAATATTTTGAACATTTAGGTATAAGATTGCCAATAAAGTATAAGATCATACACACAGAATAACAGGACAAAAACTCAGGAGTCAGAACAACCGTTTTTAATTCAATGCCATAAAAATGTATTAAAAAATAAATACAACGATGGCATAGGCAAGATTTCCAAAAGACAATACAAAATAGGGTAGATTCATTGAAGGATCTTATGAGTGATGAGTCATATTCTATATAGCCTGTCCTCTTGCATCTCATAATCAAAACCATCAAGATCACCACCATTGCCATGGTTGTTGTGATCTCCTCCCTCCTCTATATTGAGTGACTATCTGCATCTACTGATGTGGGCCATCATCAAAAGTGTGAAGCTCTAAGACTGGTAAAATAAGATCTGCATCCGCTAATGTGGACTATAATCAAAGGTGACCAGCTCTAGGGCCATAGTTTTAAGATCAAAGTTGGTCAATGCTAGTAGACTATACAAAATAGGGTAGATTCATTGAAGGATATCAAAGCAACGGGTCATAAGCTATAGCCCGTCCTCCTGCAACTCATAATCAAAACCATCAAGATCACCACCATTGCCATTGTTGTTGAACATTCCAATATACGATCGCCAATAAAGTATAGATCATGCACACGGAATAACAAGACAAATGTGAAAAACTCAGGAGTCAAAACAACTATTCAATGCCATAAAAATGTATTAAATATTTAATAAATACAAAGATGCCATAGACAGTATTGCCAAAAGACATTACAAAATAGGGTAGATTCATTGAAGGATCTCATAAGTGATGAGTCATATACTATAGGCTCTCCTCCTGCATCTCATAATCAAAATGATCAAGATCACCACCATTGCCATTGTTGTTGTGATCTCCACCCTCCTCTATATCGAGTGAATAATAAATATCTGCATCTAGTGACGTGGGCCATCATCAAAAGTGTGCAGCTCTAAGACTGGCGAATTAAGATCTGCATTCGCTAGTGTGAACCATCAACAAAAGTGACCAGCTCTAAAGCCAGAGTATTAAGATCAAACTTGGTCAATGCTAGTAGACAATACAAAATAGGGTAGATTCATGGAAGGATATCAAAGCAACAAGTCATAAGCTATAGCTAATCAAAACCATCAAGATCACCGCCAATGACATTGTTGTTGTGCTCTCCTCCCTTCTCTATATCAAGTCAAGATCTGCATCTACTGGTGTGGGCCATCATCAAAAGGGAGCAGACCTAGCACCGGTGCATTAAGATCCTCATCCACTAGTGTGGACCATCATCAAAAGTGACAAGCTCTAGGGCTAGAGTATTAAGATCAAAGTTGGCCAATACAAATTCAAGGTAGGTCTCCAAAACCATATCATCAAGAAACACACCCTGCATCTTTGCCCTTCCCTGCTTTACAAGGAAGTTGGTCTACATATACACCAATGTCTCCACTATAGAGTCTAGACTACTCAAGCATGTTCTTCACAATCCACACATTCTTGATGCTCCAAACCATCAGAAGAGGATGGAGTAACCTGAGAGAGTATCTTACAGACTCTCTACTATGGAATAGTGTACACTGGCACGAGTGTCACCCACCAAACGTAGGACTTCTTAAGCTACTTTTCTTTGATCACATCATAGCCTCTGAATCTGAGAATTGAGATGAAAAATATATGAAGGCCTCCTCTAGAGTGTAGCTCTATCCTAATATATCCTGCTAAACACAATCTTCCTCCCCTATAAAATTCCCTCTCCATGTGTGCAGGGAATCTACATGATAAGCCCAACATTGAGCCATTGTTGTTTGTAGTACTTGGGATTCAACAAATGAGCCAAGCAATGTGGAGATATCCAATTCTTCTTCCACATGCTAACAAGAATATCTAATACAGATCTCTGTCTATGTCCCCAACTAAAGACACTCATTCTCAAAAATAATTGTCCTCACCAACCCCATTGTGTAGTCTCACCCCTCATAAACATCTCCCAATATGGCATGGGTCTATATTTGCAACCTACAACAAAGAAAGATAGGATCCATGATCATAATTGTAAGATCAACCACCAACAATTATCCAACACTATCTCCTTGATCATCTTTGAAACATTTACATTGTGCTTTCACCAAAAAGCACATAATTTGAAATAGCCACAGATACAAGAGTTGTTCTAACCTCCCTTAACCACATAAGCACGATGAAAGAGGCCAAAAAAAAGAGTGTCTACACTCTTTAGCAATTATAAATGTGCAAATGATTTATAGATTATGTGCACACGGATATGGTTTGGTATGAAATCATGAATATGGCATGCATAATCAATTAACTCTCCCATCCACGTGACATAAAAAGTAACATATTTAACTGCTTAATTCAAAGAATGAGCAATGAAAGGTAACAAAAATACTTGTGGGTAGTTAGTTTTCACAACTATGTGGACAACCTTGCAAATAAGTGCATTATATCTGATAATTTGCACACAAGTCAGCATTTCTTCAATAACTTTCACAAACAATCCACCCATATATTGTGCACCCAGAGCATCTATCACTTTCAAGAAACCCTATGCACTCTTTAATGACACCACAAAATTGGTGTGGGAATATTGTGCTCAATCCATTCATCCATAAGAAAAAACATTGATTGTTTTCATCAATGAAACAATACTAACTTTGACAAAATACATGTTGATTTTGAAGATTGTAGGAGTTTATCCTTAACCAACAGTGTGGATCTAAACTTCTATGAACAAAAGATCCTAATTGAGAGATCTTGTCCGTTGGACCACTGGGAGTATGCCTCTTGTTGCTATTGCTCGACCCACTATCAAGAGGTACATAAACAATCAAAGCTTGTTCAACTAGAGCTCCACACATACTGATATTTACAAGAGGGTGTGCAAAATAATAAAAAGAATAACTTTATTGCGAGATCCATCTCTTGAAAACCTAAATGAGAGATCTTGTCAATTGGACCACTGGGAGTATGCCTCTTGTTGCTATTGCTCGACCCAATATCACATTGAACCCACTCCCACTCCCATTGGATGCCTTAAAACATGAAACAAGATTCTCATCTCTATGCACCATATATGTTGCCACATTTGTCATGCCAAAAAATCCACTTTAGACATTATTTTTCTTTGATTGGGAGAAACCCCTTTACATGTTTTGATTTCCTAAAAAGCACTCAAAAAAAAATACACAATATGCTATTATGATTACAAAGAAAAAGAAGCATCCAAAATATAGCATGCAAGAATACATTTTCAAAGTATTGTTTAGAGTGTTCTTGACCTAATCATGATCTTGAGGAATCCCATATGAAGAGAAGCACGTCACTTCTACAATCACATGTTATACTAACCTCAACCAGATTGTCACTTCAAGATATATTTTCATACAGCATAGAAATGGCCACTTAAAGATCTATTCTCGTAGTGGATTGCTTCAGATGGACACTTCAACACCCACATTACATCTAAGGATGTCCACAAATCCTTAATCTAGATGTTTACATTCAAATATACTGCTTCATAAGTAAAATACTATCACAACAAAATCTTCGTGCACAACTAATTCCAAGCCCATTACCTCTTAATTCCAATTTCTAGATGGCCCCAATCACAAGAGGCCACATGAACAAATTTCCGATTGGTGAGGGACTAATGTTGAAATTCAAATGGATAATAGAATTTCTTATCATGGTAATTACTTGTGGCTGATATGCATTCTTTTCTTAGTATTTACTTGTTTAGGTATGTCATCAAACAATTACAAATTAGCAAAATATAGAGAACATAATGCACAAGAGACAAGAGACACCAAAAATTAGGGTCTAAGTCAGGGCAAAACCCGACAAGGGGGAAAACCCAACAACAATCCTTCTCTTGTAGAATTAGAGAGAAATGAGATATCCAAGACCAAGATCAAGACTGCCACCAAAACTCCAAATCCAACCCTCCTCCAAGTCACCTCTAAAGTCAAAGTCAACATAGGTCAAACTAGTCAACTTACTGAAATTTCACTCTTGAAATTTCAGGCCTTCCTAAAATTTCATTCATGAAATTTCAACCCTGCAACTAGATCAAAACTCCAGCCTTTCTTCACATAAACTCTTAGTGTGAGCTCTCCCTTCCCTTCTTCTTCGTCCTTTTTCTCCATTACTTAGATGCAGAAGATATGTATGACGATAATGAACGAGTGTCCTCCAAAGTGATAGAAATGTCCTCTACATATATTTGTCCAGGAGGTCGAATGGGTGGCTCCTTGAGGTTCAAGAAATTTGTTCCCAAGTAGGGGCCAACGTGAAAATTTTTGGTGGACTTTAACTCAAATAAAATTCTTTTTCTTTCCTTTACAAAAGTCCAAAGGGGACTTGACTAAACATAAATTATTTTTTACTCATCGACTCTATAAGCATGAAGAACATGCTTTGACCAAAAATAAAATAATAATAATGAATATAATAAATATGTCAGTGATAAAAAAATTACATTTTATTACATTATGAAGATCGACACTGGTTACATTTTCAACACTCCCTCTTAACTAGGGAGGTATCATAATGACACAGTAGAATATTCTCAAGTTGAAATATTCATATAAGAAAGAATCTAGATTGATAAGCATCAATAATGATTTACATCATCATAGCCATCATTGGCAAAATAGCAAGGCCTTGACTAAAATGCTCTATCTCTCCACTAGATCAGAGCACAATGTTGGGAGGCATAAATTTGGACACTACCACCTCTCAAGGCACATACCCCACCTGGGTGTTCCTAAGGTATGACCTCACAGGACCATTTCCTAATCCAAGGAAAAGTATGTCATCCAGACCATTCTTTACCAAGTGGATGTATCCAACTTAGGATATTAATCCTATGCAATCACAATACATGAATCAAGAATGTACGTCCCCTGATGCTTATCCAATCCACCATTCTCCATTCCAGTGTCCTTTACTAGGCTTACGGTTGTTAGTCCTGGTCATAGTACATGACACATGGAGAACACGATGTCCACCCTCACTCCCTCTCAATCAGGGAGGAGACATCCACAAGACTAAGCTTGTCTCAAAATTCCATGAAAAGAAACTTCAATTCGTCAGCTACTAGTTCTTCCGTGGAGATTTGTTGTAGCTTCTCAATTGTTGTCTGCATCATACTCTCGAATTATAAAGCACCTTGACCTTGCTAGGTCTCTGACAATTTTCATGCATCTTTGATTAATTAAATCCAATATGTCATCAAGTAGTTCATCAAACACCTTAGGGAGCCAAACTTCTTCACAATTGATTGCACAAGCCTTCACATCCTCTTTCTTCATATTGCACCAGAATTTTGCTTCACACTCTTTCAAGAAATCATATCAGCTCCCAATCATCAGTAGTATCTCTATCTACATCAACCTAATCAGTGTGTTCCTGAATCGAATATATATCAAGGAACCCATCAATTTCAAGTAGTATTATATCCATCCAAAATCTTACAGATCCCTCTTTCTAGCTGAGGCAAGTGAACTTCTTCTTGTTTATGTTGCCATCTAAATGACTTCTTTGATGCATACTTCAAACTGCTTCCTTCTTCATAAAATTCATGTTTTGTCATGTTCTTCCAATTCTTCCATCTACTAGTCAAGTTTAGATAGTTCTTGTCTTGACCTACATGTTTATTAGAAGACTATGAAAGAACAAATATAGATAAAGTACAAAGATAATAGCAATAGTAGTAATCAAGGAGATGTAGAGTACTTATCTTTTTTGAAAAAGGTTAGCTCCCTCTTAATCTTGGGCCTGTTCAACAACCTTGTTCCCATATCAGCACGATGTCATTCTCAAGAGCTAGGTTTTCTTTTTACAGCAGAAACAATTAGTTAAGGTTTTGCTTCTAGGGTTTTCTAACTCAAACCTTTATAGGGTTTACAGGCCCTAGATTCTCCAAAGTCTTCAAGATCTATCATTTAAGAATTGCTAATTCTACAAGCACATTAATGAGCTAGTTGCAAAACCCTAGGGATGTTAATTTCAAGCTTTCTATCAGATGGGGATCATTTCACTCATTAATCACAAAAACCTAATCTTCTTATGCAAGGAAAGAATATGAATGCTACCATATCAATTAAGTCGCAATTTCTAGTGTATCTACGTAAACCCTTTTATAGTACGTCACTATCTTTCAAAAGATCATTAGCTTATCCTTCATGCTATTTCCTAGATGTGACTTCACCATGACCTAGAAGACTTCCTATCATGTGCAATATGATTGACATAGGTTCATTTGATGCAAGTGAACAAAATTTACACGTACCTATTCAAATTTTATCTTATCCATCCTTGCAGAGATATGATCCTTTGACTTTTCTTCGACAGTCATGTACCAACTTTCTCCAACAAAGAAAATGCCTCAATCC
The DNA here is from genome assembly GCA_000404065.3 of Pinus taeda. Lineage (NCBI taxonomy): Eukaryota > Viridiplantae > Streptophyta > Pinopsida > Pinales > Pinaceae > Pinus > Pinus taeda. The sequence goes on along the minus strand of APFE030081721.1, from coordinate 117,426 downwards.
TTCAACCATTGTACTAGGATACGAACCACAAAAAGTTCTTTGAGTTGCTAGCAATGTTCTTTGCACATATATAGCCTATAGAGAAGACTTGGTCTCTCCATAAACTTCAGTCCCTTATCTGAATTCATTGTATTAAATAGGTGGCCTTTAATGGTGAGAAAGTCTCGGTAGCATAGTTGCTTCATATGCTTGTATAACATAAATGAGCTTTCATAAAACTTCAGATATCTTGTCACAGCTCTTCCATAGAGTTTACACAATCTTGGCCTATAATTTCAGTCTCTTCCTTCCAAAGCATCATAGGTCTGTCCCCTACGAGGATATACAACCATAGAACAACGTCCCTCATATCCTCGCATACAGTGCCTTAGAAACACATACAAAATTCACATTCTTTCACAGAAAGAATTATTATTTGAATTCCTCTGTAAGCTTCAGGTGCCTCATAAAAGTGTTTCTACAGAGATTTGTATTATTCTTTTTGTCTTTCTTTCTTGTTGGAGCGAGGGTACATGAATCTCTTCTTGTCTCTCTTCATTCCTGCCTTTTATTCTCCTTGAGTACTTTGTAGATTGCATACAACAATGGCTTGTATGTTTTGTTCTCCAATGGATACAAATAGGCTATATATATAGTCTTCTTCATAAGAGTCTTCTTCATAAGATTCAAATTCTTTAAACATGTCATCTTACTCAAAAAAAATTGGAGACTTTTCATTGTTTGTACCTTGAAGATTATATTGCAATGAGGCAATTAGGACTTCTCCACAGGAATAAACTTGTCTTTTCAGCGACTATGGATTATTGGTTCTTGATATCATAGATGCCTTGATCCAAGTCAATCCTCTTGGTTATACATGAGCCACAGGTACTTCTCCACATTAAAATATATCTCAGAGATACCAGCTTTCATACTTTGCACAGAATAGTCTTTTAGAGATTCACCATAAAATTTGTCCACAGAGGGGTCTTGATATTGAGAAATTTGAATTATGATTACACTCAAGTTTAAATGTCACAAGTTTTCAAGAAGCGCAGATTTCTCTTCTAGGTCCCACATCTCTATAAGAATAGTGCCATATTAAACTCGGATACCCGAAATATATTACCACAGTAAGTTCAAATTCCACAAAAGATATAGTAGTTCAGAACTTCAAATCCACAGGAAACATGTTGTCACAATAACTCGAATGCCACAGAAGATATGTTGTTACAGGAGTTCGAACGACACAGACCTATATTGCCTCATGAACTTCGAATATCTCAGAACTGTCTAGGAGTCACAGACCTTGATCAAGCCATCTCAAAGAATCAGATTTGTATTACAAACTTCGGTCAATGCCACAGAACCTTATTCAAGTTATATAATTCAGACTTAAGCTCTAAACATGCTGCTTCTTCAACCTTCCTTAGCTCTGAATCCATGGTTAAATTCAAATAGATAATAGAATTGCTTATCATGATAATTACTTGTGACTGATATGCATTATTTTTTTAGTATGTACTTGTTTAGTTATGTCATCAAACAATTACACATTAGCAAAATATAGAGAATATAATGTACAAGAGACAAGAGACACCAAAAATTAAGCTCCAAGCCGGGGCAAAACCCCACAAGGGGGAAAACCCAACAACAATCATTTTCTTATAGGATCAGATCAAAATGAGATATCCAAGACCAAGACCAAGACCAGAACTGCCATCAAAACTCCAAACCAAACCCTCCTCAAAGTCACCTCCAAAATCAAAGTCAACATAGGTCAAACTAGTTAGCTTCCAGAAATTTCTCTCCTGAAATTTCGGGCCTTCCTGAAATCTTGTTTCTGAAATTTCGGGCATGCAACTAGATCAAAACTTCGGCATTTCTTCATAGAAATTCTTCCTCAAATGCGAGCTCTTCCTTCCCTTCTTCTTCGTCCTTTTTCTCCATTAGTTAGGTGCAGAATATATGTATGATGATAATAATCGAGTATCCTCCAAAGGAGATCGAGTTGTCCTCTATATATATCTGTCCAAGAGGTCGAATGGGTGTCTCTTGGAGGCCCAGGCCGACTTGTTCCCAAGCAGGGCTGATTTGACAATTTTCAGTGGGCTTTGACTCAAATAAATTTATTTTTCTTTTCTTTACAAAAGTCCCAATGGGAATTGACTCAATATAAATTATTTTTGACTCTTTGACTCTATAAGCATGAAGAACATGCTTTGACCAAACATAAAATAATAATAATGAATGTAATAAATATGTTAATGATAAAAAATTACATTTTATTACATTATGAATACCGACACTAGTTACATTTTCAACAACTAAGTCACTGTGTTCGCCTAATTCAGAGGTTGAAGTTCGAATTATGGCGAACTTGAAAGCCATCTAAAATATCCGTTGAACATTTAAACGAATTTGGCATTGTCTTCAATGCATTTTCAAAGGGTGGAATGTTTACTCGTGAAGTATTTGAGAAGATTTGTGAATTAAAGTGTACAAGTTGAGGGTGAATTACGAAAAGAGCTACATGGTGAATTGCAATGATAGTCGACATGAATTTGGATGCAATCAACTGCTAATAAAAATGACACATAAATCGATATAAAGCAAATTTCCTTTTCATAAAGCAACTCCACCACATTGGAATAACCCTATGTCAAGGGTCACTTTCACTTTCAAACCAAAACTAAAGCCCTTGAAACAAACATGAAGTGGATGCTTTCTGGGTTCGACTAGGAATTGGAAGCCATAGTGTAAACCCTTCATAGATGCCATGGAAGACTTTTAAAAGCGATCCATGACGCATTGGGACAACATGGCCTTCGAATACTTCGCCTAATAACTTATGACAACTTACTGTGACAATATGTTATAGTTGATGTTTTACTTTGCATTTAAATTTTCGGGTGAAAAATATGGCTAGCAAATATATATAGTTTTTTTGCTTTAATAAAATGTTAGGGTGTCCCCAATGAGGGTGACAAACACAAGTAGTGAAGCCCAAAACTTGGGCATTAATGTTTACTCCACACATCATTTATGAGATTGAAGCGTGTTATGCAAGCCTCGCTTAGCGCTCCAAGAGGGAACATTTTAGAGGCGATTCGAAGTATAATAGGCTTGGCTTTGGCAATTGAGTACATTTGCATGTGGTGGGAGATGAGGGATTGGACAATAGGGGGAGTGGTATGTACAAGCAAGCAGGGAGGTTGCCCAATCAAGCCATTCATGTTCTTTGGCCCATTGTTATGCAACGCAAACAATGTAGGGGGGAGGTTGGGCGCGAGCCATATGGAACCCTAGCTGGCGGTGGATATCCATGACTAGAGTCAATTTTGAGTTGGGAAGGCAGAAAGTGGTGCACGTAGCCAAGTTATTCTATGGCCTAGGTATTGGGGTTGCAAACCCCCCCTTCTCTCAGGTATTTTTGTTTTGATTGTTCTCTGTTGGTTCCAATTTGTGGCTTGCTCAGTTTGGTTTGATCCTTGTTGTTGCGGGATTGTTGGATGGGATACGCCACCTTTTATTATTTCATTTCCCATCCCCATACAACAGGTTATCACTTTCTAATTTACCAGTCGTTGCTAAGTTCACGTCATTAAGCACTCGCAAGGCCAGGTTGTCACTAGTTCATTTACCAGTTGCTCACTAAGCAAGGTTCGAGATGGTGCCCTTTAGAGCTTATTGGTGGTCCTAGCAACGTTTTATCTGTAATTTCCCCATGTGTGCCATTCTCCCTTTGAAATTATCTAGCCACACATGATATCGCTTTTGACCCCTTTAAAGGGAAACCAATTGATCTAGGATTTGCCATTGGTTCTCTTGTATGTCATTCAGGAAGCTAATTACCTAATTTCGATCATTGTGCCTATCTTATGCCAATTGTTCAAAAACCATTTTCACTTGGTGGATTTGAGCCTCCAAGGAATCAAAGGGCGCAGGCAAGTCCACGTGCGCCTAGGGGGGATGACATGTGGCTTCTCCAACTCCTCTCTGTCATTATGCGGATCTACCAGATGCACAACTCCTTGCCCTCGTGGACCTACCCCTCCACGAGGCCATCCTCTCTATCGTAGCATGGGTATGCTATTAATGGATTCCTTTGACCCCACCTTCTCGACCTTCCAAATTGTAGGCTAACCGCACTAGTGGGTGACCTTTGTCCCTAAAGCATACAACCACTACATGTTGAAAATAGCAACAAGTGCTAAAAATAGCATTGCTATAAATAGCATTTCGGGATACATTACAATTTTAGTTAGTCCCTGAACTAAAATTGAGAATTAAAATTCGAATTTGATCTTAGCAACTGTTTGTAAAATAATTAATTAATTCATCTTGAGTTAACTAGTTGTAGGAAATCAAACATGAAGTCTATGTGAAGACATAGACTTCTGTGGCAGTTAAGTCTAGTTAGATTAGTTCCAACAGTTTGTGGAACTGATTGTGAGTTAAGTTAGTTAATGCATGCACGCATGTAACTGCTGCACTTCAGATAACTGAATATTCTCTCATAAATAACTCATGCATGTCAGTGCAGTCAGAGACCTAGTTGAGATCAAATGATGGGACAATGTACTATCAGTTGCAGAAATATTCCATTGAGGATATCTCTTACATGCAGAAGGAATTCATTCCTTGGAGACTGCGTAGTTACTTTTGAGTTTGATGAGTTGTGTGAGAGGTCAATTCACATAGGTGGCAGCATTGGACCCCAGGAAAAAACTGCGCAAGCATAGGAGGCTTGGAGGGCAGAGGGAAGGCATATGTTGTGTCTATTCAGTCTATGAGCAACATTGTAGGATTGTACTGAGAGTTGGATCGCTTGTGAGCTAAAGCTTTGTGTAATCCGGGATTCTAGACATATTTCCACTTGTATGATATTACAGAGATCGGGGTTTTTAGCTGAGGCTTTCCCCACAGTATTCTTTTGTGTTCATGTGTGATTGCTTTCTCATTCTCTGTTATATGTGTTATATCTGATCTTGCTCAAAATCGATTAAGCTTCCGCAAGTTTGTTGTAGAAGTAGATCTAGTATTATGCTTTAGTATATTGCATAATCTGTGGATCTACAGTGAGAAATTCTACACTACATTGCCCCATCCTCGCTCTTACAATGCACAAATCCACTGGTCTCCACTCTCCCTGAGAGCGACTCTTTTAGGTGCACGGACCAACCGACACCAACACCACGCAACTAAAAACTCCTTCCCTGAGCAGAGCCTCCACTTGCTCACCCAACTTTTGTCACCTTGGCCAAACCAAACACTACCCATTGAATCCCCACAGGCACAAGGATTTTCTTCCACGAACCCTCCTGTACAGAATCTCTCTACTAATAATAAAGCGCCACTGAACAACTTCTCCTCCCCAAGACATCGAAGGATAATAGAATTGGCTGCCCTAATTTGACCGTTGACCTCTTTACTCTGCCCACACTTCCTTCAAGGCCATAGAGTGAAATTACATAGCATTTCGGCACCTAGCAAAGGATAGGATGGATAATCAGGCTCCAGGGAACTTGTATGGATAATGACAAGGACGAGATGTATTTTGTTTTTTGAGCAATTTTGGTCCATATGGGCAATTGATCTTGGGTCTGCTATCTTTCTTTTGTAAATATCAGTGTGCTTATATTTGTTGGCCAACAAATCTGGTAGGAGTAAGGCCCTTAATATTTTGAAACAATGCTTTCCACAATTTTATCTCACTATATAAACTCTGATGTAAAATAAAGGTGAAAATTGAAGTATTTTATTTATGGCCAACATTGATTTTTGAAGTAACATCATTAAATTTTTTTTAAGTAACATTACTCGCAACATCTCTCATATATACATATATTAGCCGACACATATTTTTTAATTTTTTAATGTAACATTAAATGACGTATCCCTCATGTACTAGGTTGTAGAGCGCCTCTCGGCACAAAGATAAGAAGAAGAAAAAAAAAACTAATCATCAGACCACATAACTCTATCTTTTCAAACTCTAATTGAACCGAACTCATTACAACTATTTAGAGAAATATGTTACTGTGAGTGCATTAAAAGCAACAAGACCTGAGACCTATGCTTGTCATCAATGTAAACTTTAGAGCACAACTATCATATTGCCAACTTGCCATTTCCAATATTACATGATGTGCTAGAATACCAATAATTCTAGAGCATGTGAAAGGTTAACTCACATGGTTCAAGTTCGAATTAAAGTTCGACAACTATTAAATTCAATTTGGGTTCAAATTTTCCAATGAGATTTGGATGTGGTTTTGCTATATACATATTTCATATATACATGCATACATACATACATGCATGCATACATACATACATACATACATACATACATATATATATATATGTGAAAACAATAAACAAGTAGGAATCTTACATTATATATAGCAACAAATAAGTATGATATATTGTTCAACTTCAAAATTTAAATGGTTGTACATATAATGAATAATATATCCATAATGTCAATTCCACCCACACAGCACAGAGCATAGTGGTATGTCTGGTCGACCAAACTCATTTTATGGAGTCAACAAGACTCAAGCTTATTAGCAATGTTGCCTCCTGACTTGCGAGGGAAGCCCGAGTTAAGGTTTATCAATTGCAGCCACAACCTACAAGGATCCCAATAGGCAACGACAACTTGGGAGTCGATGAGGACAACAATCAAACTCAAGTTGAGGTAATTTTACAACAGTGCCAAGCTGCCAACAACTAAGGGAGGATCGACGTAGTAAGGCTTTTGTTGAAATCTGTAACTAGGTTTAGTCTTCATAATGACAAATGTAATCATGATTTTATGTATTTGATGTAAAGAAAAAAATAAATTTATTGTCATTCTTGAGACATGGATTTCACGCTCAAGGAAAATTTATTTTATACGTCAAGCACCCATTGAGTGCTTCTAGGGCTTGTCTTTAAGTCAACAAGTCATAAAAGTCATTGTCATGTATGGAAGACCCCCTTTTGGGCATGTTATATTTTGTAAAGAAAATTTTATTTGAGTCAAATTAGAGCCAAAGACTCTCCAAGACCTTGTCATGGCACCTCAAGCAAGTTGGCTTACCTGAGAGATCAAGTCGGCCTCAAGGAAGCAATCTGTACCCCTGGAAAGAGAATATATAAGAAGGAACTCAACCTCATTTGGACACACAACAAGCAAGTTCGATCTCCTCAAGAAAGAAGTTGAAAAGGACGAGAACCTAGGATAAAAAGAAGAAAAGCAAGATCAAAGTTTGGGGTCTCTCTCTCTTATGTTAGGGTTTCTAAAGTTGTTGGGCAAGTCGAGTTGTTGGAATGTCGTTGGGCAAGTCAAAGTGTTGGAATATTGCTGGGCGAGACAAAGTGTTGGAATATTGTTGGGCAAGACAAAGTGTTGGAATATTATTGGGCAAGTCAAAGTGTTGGAAAATTGTTGGGCAAGTCTAAGTACTGGGAAGTTGTAGAAGAAACTGCTGGGTGGAAGTTGCAAAAGAAACTGTTGGGTCAAAGTTGCAAAAGAAACTGTTGGGTCAAAGTTGCAGAAGAAACTGTTGGGTCAAAGTTGTAGAAGAAACTGCTGGGTCAAAGTTGCATAAGAAACCACTAGGGTCAAAGTTGCTGAAGAAGTTGTTGGGGTCAAAATTGTTGGAAAGAAAGCTCATCAAGGACAAAGGTTGACTTGGTCTTGGAGGGGTCTTTGTCAAGGGTCTTAGGTCTTGGAATTTGTCAGTTGAAGATTCTATAAGAAGAGAAGAACTCTTGTGGGTTTTCCTCTCAAGAGGAGAGGTTTTGGCCCTAGTTGATCACCTATATATTGTGTCCTCTTGTCTCATTGTTCTTTGTTGTTTGGTAGTTGTTTGATGATAAGAACACTAACTAAAATCAAGTGAAAGAAGAAGATAATTAAGTAAAAGGGCATCACAAGCTGTTATCAAGTTAGAGAGAGAAATCACATAATGTAGTTGCCCTAGATTTCTCAACATGGTATCAAAGCTAAGGTGACTACATCAAGGAAAGGCAGCTTAGAGAAGGATACTCAAGGGTCAAAGCACAAGAAGATCATCTGGAAAACATCAATCATCAAGAAGGACTAACCCTCTCATCATATTGACAGAAGTAACTAAGGAGTATCAAAGAAGACCTCAAAGTCCTAGGTTATTCAAAGATGATAGGCAGCTTAAAGAAGCATACTCAAGGGTAGAAGCACAAGAAGATCTGGGAAACATCAATCATCAAGAAGGATTAACCCTCTCATCATATTCAAGGATGTAACTAAGGGGTATCAAAGAAGACCTCAAAATCCTAGCTTATTCAAAGATAAGATAGATAAGTTAATTATATTTATGTCCAACTATTGACCACAAAGTAGGTCAAAGGGACTATTGAGTACAATGATGTCCATAGAAAGCGGGAGAACCAAACAGTCTCCTTTAAAAGATACAATGCATGAAGTAAACCAACATCTGGCCCTAGCAGAGAAGATCCAATAGCTAATAGGTCTTAGGATCAGACCCATCTCTCCTATCATCTAAGGCTAAATGAAGAACAATGAAGAAACAAGAAACTCAACAATATATGTTGGCCCGATGAGGAGCCGGTTGAGAACAATTATGTCCATATAAAGCGGGAGAACCAAACAGTGTCCCTTAAAAGATACAATGCATGAAGTATACCAACATTTAGCCCTGGCAGAGATGATCCAGGAGATAGTAGGTCTGAGGATCAAACCCATCTCTCTAACATCTGAGACTAAATGAAGAACACTGAAGAAACTCAACAAAGTTTGTTGACCCGATGAAGAGTCAATGGAAAGTGTAGACTATCCACTAAATCGTTGCCTGGGGAAGTTCACGCGCTGCTAAGGTCTGGAGGACCTAGTCCATCTCCCAAGAACGGATCTGCTACTGAGATCTCGTGTGGCAGGGTAAGGTCCCACAAATTCTCACTCATCTAGAGTCTGGATATGCACTGGTATCAATTGGTCTCTTGGTGCCCATGTCTGAAGGTAGTACCCTAAAAAATGTTGTGATCCTCTGTGTGGGGTCTAGTCTAATGGAAGGATGAAGAAGATGCGCTTGGAACCTAAGAGCCTCCTACATATATAGGTCCAAACACCTCTGATCGGGATACTTGAAAAAGTCGGCAAGGGTCTAAGAATCTCTGAACAAGCAATAAAACCAACCTTTGATCTTGTAGTATACAAGGCATCCAAAAACGAAGTGCACCTTGGTCTCCACTTCTTATAAATGACATACTTGGCAAATTCTGTCCGGTTTATCAATCTGGTGGCCCGTCTTTACCCAAAGTTTATGAGAACCTACTCTGAACTGGCCTAGAGGAAGGCGAAGAGCTTGCATCTAGTGGTGAAACGTATACTGGGGTCAAACAATGAGCCTGTCTCTTAACTCCAAGAAGCGCTCAATGTAGAAGGCCATCCCTGGACACAACCCTCACAGAGGATTGACCCAGGTGACTTGGATGAATTGCCTGTAGATGTCCTCCCTGGTGATCTTGTTCAACTCTTGTCTAGTAGGTAAAAGATGACCAAGAGCATCTAAAGAATATTGGAAAGGAGGGAGACGATCCAACTAAATGCCTACTGACTCTAAGAGATCTAAAACTCCCGTAAACCAACATTTGACCCAGCCTGAGGGAGTAGAACAAGCAATAGTCTCAAAGGAGCAATATGCCAAGTAAGGATATCGATCCCTACTCTTTATCGAGTCTGCAAAGCCCCGGATACGATGCAAGAATGAAACCAATCTAAAGATCGTCTCAAGCCGAAAGGACTGAGCTCCAAACTCTGCGAGGATGATGTATTAAGGTATTATCCGTCTACATCTAATGATGCGATGGAGAAGAAGAATCTAGACTCTCTCAGCTGAAGCCCAATCTGACTCGCGTAAAGACAATCCCCAAATCTCTGAGCCATATAGAACAGTGGGACGGTTCAAGGTGTCCATGAAGCTCATCTTAAGACGAGATGTACTAAAAGTGATGTTGAAAGCATTATCTCTCGAGAAGGGCTAAGGATCCATATACTTTGTTGATGTGAGGCTAAGGCATTGGTCGCAAATTGAAGTGGGGACCTAACAATTGCACCCCCAAGTAAGTATACGTGCTGGTGATCTCAACCAGCTCCCCACTTAATAGGAAGTGAATGTCTGAAATTTTCTTCACCCCGTCAACTGACGAAGATCACAAAACAGAGCTAAGTCATCCAGTTGCCTTTGTATTATGTAATCCTTCTGTGGATTAGGAGAGGAGGATCACGTTGTCAGCAAAGAGTAGAATAGATATCAAAACATGGTGAAGAAGGCAGCCATCGATGCCATGGATATGCTCGTGTAGAAATACCTCCAACTCATCAATATAAATCCCAAACAGGGTAAGGGATAGTGGACAGCCCTGTTTAACTCCAATAGTGCTTCAAATGAAATCAGACATCACATAAGTCATGTGAAGATGACTAAGTACAAACTCATATAAACGCATAATATTTGTCAATAGGGTCGCAGAGATACCAATATCTCTGAGTCTCTAGAGTAAGGCTTCCCTCGAAACAGAGTCAAAAGCTTTCTGAAAATCTACAAACCAACAGTAGACTTTCGAAGAGCGGTGTCGTTCCTCCTCAATCACAGCGCGGAGGGTGAAGATGTGGTCAATGGTTTGATGAGCTAGTCAAAAACCTGTCTATCCCCTAGCTCTGAGTTGTCTCTGCTCAAGGTCACTAGAGAGCTTCCTATGTCGAACAATAGCATACAACTTCAAGAACGTGTGACCCACCATGATCGTTCTGTAGTTATTGGGATTTGAGCTAGAACCTAATTTGTGGATCAGAAGGATGATGTGGTGTGACCATGCTAGTGGAAAAACTTCACGAACTACATGGTTGAAGAGATCAACCAAGTAGCTAACCAAAGCACAGAAACCATGCTTAAAGAACTCTACTTCATAGCCTTCCTCATTGGTTGCTTTGTTGTTGTTCATCACCCAAATGGCCTCTCTAATATCTCTGTCTGAGAATAGGTAACAAGAAGACGGTGGGGAGGTAACATGAATTTGGGCATGCCCAAGAATATCATAAAGAAGGGTTCTATAATTGAAGTTTTCTTGGGAAGCTCACATATTAAACAATCTTCATCACAAAGAAGCGAAGACCTCAAAACCCTCCACTCAAATAAGGACTACACATTGAAGCATCTTGAAGTTTCTACATCCAGGGGAAGCAGGGAAAAGTGTTGCCATCATCACCAAAGAATCAAGGTGATATCCCTCTCTTTGAGTCAAGGATCACTTTCAACGCATGCTTGAAGGAAGGCATCTTTATCAAGAAGACATCTTCTATTATCAACATCATCAAGAAAGGCATCAAGTTAAAGATTTCATCATCTAGGAGTATCTTCACTTGACAAGTAAGTATCTATATATCTATATCTGAATCTTTCAAAATGACTTCATTTTGCAAGGAAAGCAATAAATTGGTTGGGTCATTGAACTTCCTTGGCATGGAAAAAAGAAGACAGATTTGATCCTCGTAGAGAATGAAGTTATTGGACACATTAATGGTAAAGTATCCAAACCATCACAAGAAGAGGCCCAATCATTGTCAAATGGGGAATAAGGGCTCAAAGGATTCTTTTAGAATCCATTAAGGATCCCCTCATCCCTTATGTAGCAAAGTTGGAGACATCAAAAGAAATCTAGGATAAGCTAGTAGAGTTGTTTTCCGTACGCACCGCAAGAGAAGTAATATCTCTAAAAACTGAACTATACAAAATGAAGATATCAAAGGGAGAAGGAATAGCCTCATACTTTATGAAGGTATCACAAATAAGAGACCAAATACAAGAGTTCGAAGAAATAATGTCTGATAAATAAATCACCACGGTTGTGCTCAATGCACTACCAGAGGGATGGGGCAACTTCGTATCAACCATTTATGGAAAGAAATAAGCTACCCCATTCAGTGAGCTTTGATCAATATGTAAGATTGAAGAAACTAGGTTAAAGGCAAAAAGCGAAGTAGGATCAAACGAGCAAGTTCTAGCATTTGTTTCCATGGCTAGGAGAAAGGGAAAGTTTGGTAAGTTTAGTCCTCCAAAAAATAAGAAGATCAATATGTCAAAGATCCAATGCTATGGCTGTCAGGGATATGGGCATTTCAAGAGAGATTGTCTTAAACTCAAGAAGGACAACACGAAAAGGAAAGAAAGAATTGAAGCCCATAATCGAAGAATTAGAAGTGCCTAATGAGAAGAAATCCAAGAAGGAAGGGATGGATCTTCACTATTAAGGTCTCTCAGGTACATAGCAAGGAAAAGTAGGAGGTGAAAAGACCTCTATTATGGTTAAAAGATTATTGTCAAGATAAGAAGCATTGTAAGGATACATCTTCGTAGAGGGACGCATCATATTAGAAGCATATGATTGAAGTAAAGAAAGTAGATCATATCGAAGTAGTAATGCGTATATGATTGTAAGAAAGTCGTCTAGCATAGAAAGAAATTGTCATATAGCATCATCAATAGGAAGGAGCATTTGCAAGAGGAGGATAATCAAGATCCTCGACTAGAATCTTAATGAGAAGGTTCTCTTGGAAGAAGCAAATGTCTCACCGATGGTCTACATTCCACCTCGTATGGGATCCTTTGTTTAGAAGGATGGTGATATGATGACACAAGGGTGCAACATAGTTGAAGTACATTCAAGCAAGAAAAGGAAGCTGCCAAAGGAAGTCTAGATGACCAAAAGAAGAAATGAGGTATGTATGTATTTAATAGATTAAGTCATGTCATCATATAGTTGAAAATAGCATGGATTAGTGCTCTATCACGTGAGCATGATCGAAGAAGAAGGATCTCTTCCTTTAGAAAGATGCATGAAGGCATATACCTTGAACTAGCTCACATATTGATAAGATGAATTCAACATAATATGTCCTCATATGGAATATGAGGTGGTTGTCAATCATGATGAAGGAGCTACGTCAAGAAGTTCTAGGGAAGCAATATGTGAAGAAAGGAAGGAGAGTTCATGAAAGTTGCAACTATGGTCATGTAATATAAGGAATCAACATCCAGAAATGATGTGACATCTCCATGGAGAAGGTATGAAGATCTTGATATAGTCTAGAATAGAAGAAGACCCTTGACATTGGAAGTCTTGGAGATGTGTTTATGAATAAGCAAGATGTTGATGTTGCAAGGAACAGATGTAGTTCATGACATCGAAAGGAGAAGCCCTACAAGTAGCTGCTAGTACCAAGATCTCCACCAAAAAGCTGAAAGTTGTTGTTGGTAACAAGTCCCTAATTAAGAGAGAGCTTGGTCAAGTCCCTAGATAAGAGGGAGCTTGGGTACATTCCTTTTATAGGAATGGGTATATCTTCCCTAGTTGAAAGGGAGAGATAAACATCATTCTTATCTTCAAGTTGTGAAGAAAGAATGGGGGATTGGGTAAGCATCTGAGATTGAGATTGATATTCTTTGAGGATGAGGTAGGGCATCCAAGATGTAATAAGAGTAGTCGAAGAGGAAATTCCTTGAGGATGTGTCATTCCAAGATAGGAATTGTCCTAACAGGATATACCTTGTGAACATTCGAGTGGGGTATGTGCCTTGAGAGACAATGATAATGGTGTCTATCAATCATTGGCCTCGCCAGCATTGTGCTCTGATCTTTTGGAGAGATAGAGCTATTAGTCAAGGCCTTGTTACGTGACAATGCTGGTTCAAATGATGCAAAGAGATAAGTTGAACTTATAGCTTATGGGATAGCTTACCAATCTGACTCCTCTTATGAGAATTCTTCAGTGTAAGAATGTCCAAGTATCATGTATGGATTATGAATACCTCCCCAATTAAGAGGGAGTGTTCAAATATGTAACTAGGTTTGGTCTTCATAATGACAAATGTACTCATGATTTTATGTCTTAGATGTAAATAGAAAAAAAAAATATATATATATATTATTATATATATATATATTATTGTCATTCTTGAGACATGGGTTTCATGCTCAAGGAAAAATTATTTTATAGGCCAAGCACCCATTGAGTGCTTCTAGGGCTTGTCTTTGAGTCAACAAGTCATACGAGTCATTGTCATGTATGGAAGACCCTTTTGGCCAAGATCAAGTCAGCCTCAAGGAAGTAATTTGTGCCCCTAGAAAGCCTATATATAAGAAGGAACTCAACCTCATTTAGACACACAACAAGCAAGTTCGATCTCCTCAAGAAAGAAGCTGAAAAAGGACGAAAATCAAGGATAAGAAGAAGAAAAGCAAGATCGGTGTTTTGGGTCTCTCTCTCTCTTATGTTAGGGTTTCTAAAGTGGTTGGGCAAGTCGAGTTGTTGGAATATTGTGGGGCAAGTCAAAACGCTAGAATATTGTTGGGCAAGTCGAAACGCTTGAAAGTTCTTGGGCAAGTCGAAACGCTAGAAAGTTCTTGGGCAAATCGAAACGCTAGAAAGTTCTTGAGCAAGTCGAAGTGCTGGAAAGTTCTTGGGCAAGTCAAAGTGTTGGAAAGTTGCAGAAGGAATTGTTGGGTCAAAGTTGCGAAAAAACTGTTGGGTCAAAGTTGCAAAAGAAACTATTGGGGCCAAGGTTGTTGAAGAAGTTGTTGGGATCGAAATTGCTGGCAAGAAAGGTCATCAAAGAGAACAGTTGACTTGGTCTTGGAGGGGTCTTTGTCAAGGGTCTTAGGTCTTGGAATTCGTCATTTGAAGATTTTATAAGAAAAGAATTTTTGTGGGTTTTCCTCTCAAGAGGAGAGGTTTTGGCCCTGGTTGATTGCCTATATCTTGTGTCCTCTTGTCTCAATGTTCTTTGTTGTTCGGTAGTTTTTTGATGATAAGAACACTAAAATCAAGTGAAAGAAGAAGATAATTAAGTGAAAAGAGATCACAAGCAGTTATCAAAGTAAGGGAAATCACATAACCTAGCTACCCTAGATTTCTCAATAGCTTGAACAACTGTACACTATACAAAAACAGCTACAGACAGAGCAAGGGTTTACTATATAGTATATGCAGTGTGAGGGAAGTGAAGGATGCACCAGATGGTGCAAGGGTCTATACAGTGTTGAGTGTACATTGTAAAGGAGCTAACAGACTGCGAAGGGAGACAACAAAGGATTCTTGAACTGAATCTAGATGCCAGAGCTTGGATAGCTTACAGACTTGCAGATTAATGATAAGTGAGGGTGTTAAAATTGGCAACTAGGGCCAAAATCCATGTGGGTCATCTTATTTATGGAAGCTGATATTTTTCTTGGATTCCTCTCATTGAGAGGTGTAGGATTGATCTAAAGATCATCCGATTCCGATAAGTATTCATGGAGTTATGAATTTATTTGTGTTATAAGACAATTCGACAAGGTCGGCTAGCAACCATACTGCCCCCACTTGTGCTCAACATTTTCGTATAAATAGAGGTGGCCTTCAAGCCATTTTCACACTCACACTCTTGTGATCTCTCTCTTCATTTTGTTTTGGGTTTTGATGAAGGATAGATCTAGAGGGAGTGCCCTAGGTGCTACGATACCCTAATGAAGAAGCCCTAACGCGGTCAATGAAGAAGCCTTAACGCAGTCATGGAGGAGACTTCTATAGCGCAGCAAGAAGTTCTAACTGCCCTAAACGCAGGTCTAGAAGAGAACCTAAGCAGCTGTCCTTAAAAGCCCTAAACGTTGTCCTAGGAAAAGACATCTAACTGCAGAGAAAGAAGGGTCATGTTGTGCCCTAGCCGCAGAGAATAGAAGGATTAACACAACACTATAAACGCAGATGAATGATGTATAAAGGAGGCCTCAACGTGCCCTAGCCACAGCCAAGGATGGGGCTTAATTAGACATGGAAGACAGGCCCTAAACGCTTATGTATGAGGCCAAATCCACAGTTCAGTTTGTGCCCTAGTCACTGTCCAGGTGTGCCCTAACCGCAGGCCTTACTCTGCAGCAAAAGAAGGACTAGATGTTGCCCTACATCCATTGTTGAAGAAGGCTCCTATACACTGTATAGAGGAAGCCCAGTCGTGTTCAGCACAGTTTTGGGACAGCCGATTGCACAGGAAGGAGTGCAAGGTCAAAACCTTAATCTAAGTTCTGGATGGATAGTTTGTGTTGGGCTAGCACTGAGAGCCCTTAGAAATTACCATGTGTGGACAACTATCGTCAGTATAAGGTTATGACTGTGTTGTATGTTACCTTGTGAACATAAGACAGTGATATCTTCAGTCTAATGTATGGCATGTCAGATATATACATGCAGTGATGAATGGACAGAGATTCAGTGACGATTGATCAGAGATCCTAGTGTTTAATAATATTCTTACTAAAATGGTATTCGGGTTTATGACTGTATGAAACAACAGTGCCATGATGCCATATCCTGTGATGACAAGTGAAGGACAGTCTTGTGGAAGGCAGAGACAGCCTTCCCTTAGAGGACAATTGCAGACAAATCTGGGGAGATTTTGTCACTGTTAGTTGACTGCACTTGGACTTGTTGAAGGAGTCTAGCTGCTTTGCTAGGCTGTAAGCCATAGCAAGCAGCTAAGACTGGTGAGTGTAAATGGTTGCAGCATATTGGATGCAGTGATGGATGTAGCATGATGGGTGCAGCATTGGGTGCAACTCAGTGATGAGACCAGCTCAGTAATTGGGTGCAGTTGAGTGATGGAAGCAGCACAGTGACGAGACCATCTCAGTGATTGGGAGCAACACAGTGACAGGTGCAGCAGTATGATGTGTACAACATGGTCATAAGGTCTAGCATTGTGATGATGGGTGCAGCATGGTGAGGTGCAGCATGATGACGAGATGCAGCACAATGATAGGTGAAAGAGTCACCTTGGAGAATCAGATGAAGCAGCATGTCTTCAACTGATCTCATGTATCACCTTTTTAGAGATAATCTATGCTCTTATCTAGATAAGTCAAAGTGTTGACTTCTGTTGTAAATGTACTATCTCTCTCTCTCTCTGCTGAACTATTGAAGAACCTATAAGAAGAATTGATCAAGGGTTTCCCCACATTGGGGTTTGTCCTTGGCTAGCACCACATCTTGTGTCCTCTTGTCTTGGCTTGTCTTCTGCGATTTATGTTTATGTTCTATCTGCAGTTTACTTTAATGCTGATTTGATTGCTAATCTGGAAAAGATATTGAGCTAACTCTGAAAATTGAAATAAAATTGCTCTAAGCATAGAACATACCTAAAATTAATAGAGGGATACTCAAGCGTCAAAACAGGAAGAATGCTTGAACAAGTGTACACTATGCAGCAGCTACAGATGGAACAAGGGTTTACTATATAGTATATGCAGTGCTTAATGAGGGAAGCAAAGGATGCAACAGATGGAGCAAGGATCTATACAATGCTGAGTGTACACTGTACAGGAGGTGACAGACTGTGGAAGGAGACAACAAAAGATTCTTGAGTGGAATCTGGATGCTAAAGCTTGGATAGCTTACAGACTTGCAGATTAATGATAAGCGATGGATACGGAAGTGTCGAAACAGGAAGAATGCATGCCGCCAAGTCAAAATATGATGTAATGGTGCCAAAATCTGACCCGCGCTTCATTTTCTTAATTAAAAAACAAACCCTAAATTAAACTTACCATATTGCCTAAAACAAAAAAAAATCATTCAAATCGCCTTGTGGTTCGAATTCAGCTTGAAATTCAAATCCATTCAGGTCCATTATTAGGTTAGACTTTTTGGTTAGGCAAACTTAAATGAACCTCGAATTTTTTTGGGTTCACCAAATTCCAAACCTAAAGGTTAAGATTCGGTGAACCATGTGACTTAGGTTAAAGGTTCTGAAAATATTAAGCTATGATTGTAACGATGTCATTTATTCACATGAAACTTTAATTCATGAAATATGATATATTTCAATACTATAAAAACAAAAAAAGTTTCAATGTTTAAAAGCATGTTCAAACTTACAATCAAATAGAGGAAAAACACATACAGAAAACCAGATCATAATCATGAACAAGCTTCATCGTGAATTATGAAGTGTAAAGGAACTTACAAAATATGACACTACGAACCTGGTCAAGCGCACAAGCAAAAAGATCCAGGACATGACCCTGGTTGACAAGTTGTTTTGCAAGGCTGTCATAAAATTTGATAGCTTTGTGATAATGTGGAGCTGCATCCTTGTCTAGGTCTTTGTGGGAACGGACGGGCTCAGATAGATCCTTGGACACAATCTGCAACCAATTGAATGTTTCAAATATTTTGCCATAACAGAAAAAAAATTGGCCACAGAAACACAATCATTCTTTGACATTCAGGATATAGATAATATTTCTACTTGTCTACATCACAAGAAACAACAAAATTTACAACAATACAGATTTTGAAAATGGCAATTTCAAATTTCTGGAAACAGTGAAAAGGAGCATGCACACACGATCACAGTGACACGCATGCACACACACAATGTCAAATGAAGACCCAAAGTATTACATATGTTGTTTATGGAGACTCCTTTAAGGTAGCCAGTTTCTCTATCCCATTATTCCTACTCATAATCAAGTCTAAGAGCGAAATATCCACCTCAATCTATCGTAACACATATTCAGGAACCCTGTTATTATCTTAGAGCTTTTTGCTTATTGACTTATCTATATCTTGCAACATCTTAGATGTTCCCAACAAAATTTCAGCTGCCTTGTACATTTAATATTTTCTAGATCTCTGATAAATAATTTCATTGGCTAGTACATGGGGTTAGCTCAACTGATTGTCACCGATGTTACTGGGCATTTCACTAGTTGCATGCCAGGAGATACCCAGTTCAAATCCCCTGGGTTAGACACACCAGTCTACACAGTCAGATCTACTAGGGATACAATCCACAGATGTGGGGAAGCATCTCTTGGGTTTCCCTGCTTGAATTTCCTGGGGAAAAAACAAAAACTTCAATGGCTAGATTCAATAAAGACAATGTTCTTAGTTGTTTCATCAGTTGAAAAACATTATATATCCTAACAGAAATTCACTGAATATAAGCAACTCTTGAAATCACCTATGTTGTTCACAAGAGACTGCAGAGAATACATTACTAAAGCGCCAAAGTAGACATGCTTGATAAAAGATTAAAACGCCTGTTTACACAGCATGCAAGAGAACACAATGTATAGTGCCACATGTAAGTTGCAGAACAGGTTGGATAAAAACTTATGTGCAATTATCTTACCATCCCTGGACCCTCCGTACATGGACCACCAACAAGAGCTAGAATTCGAGCTCCAGTTCCCGGCACACAAGCACCAAGTAAACCTGCTGCAACACTTAAAGCCATGCCAGTACAGCGCATAGCTCTACTATTAGCTCCTACTGGCCATTGATCCCTCTGTAATTCATCAAGAAGCTGCAAAACAAAAGGCATGTAAGAACATAGGGTTTTGCTGAAAAAATTGATTGAAATGTAATCTCTATAAAACATTTTTTTAATGTTAGTCTCCACTCCCCAAAGCACAATCTCATTGTTTTGAATTTTTTTAATACAAAAGCTTATATAAGCTGTTGAATGTTCTATAAAGTCCAAACATGAATCAGAGCATAGTCTCCAAACTGCAAATGTAGAAATGTGAGCACCATATAAACCAACTAGAATTGGAAAAGATAAAATTAATTTCAGCACCAGAGAGGTCTCTTGGGCTTTCTATGTTGGAACAGACATCAAAACTGAAATGTAATGACCTCATATGATTCAAGTTCTTGTTCACTTAAGTATAGAAGTTGATCAACCTGCTCTCTATATTCAAAAACAAAAAGTGCATTCCAATGCCACAGGTCACTTATAGCCAGTACAAATATACTATAGAGTCATAGACTAATAGGCATCCACCAGCCAGTACAAGAACTCTAAAACGACAAATAGGCATCAAGAGGCTTCGAAAGCAAAGGGAATGTAAGTAAGTAAGGATTTGCTGAGCCCCAAAGGTTAGCTCAAGTGGTCACAAGCCAGACACAAGATCTCTCCCCCAAGTTGGGGAGATCACAGGTTCAACTCCCTTAATCCCACCGGGGTTAAGTGCTTGGGAACTTAGGTACTGATGGTTTACCCCATAGGCATCCAATGGGCAGTACTAGAAGTCTTAAAATGACTCCAAATATATCAGAATTTGAAATAAAGATCTGAAGATCAAGGGCAGGGTTGGGAAATATGAAAGTTATAAAATTACACTTAACATTATAAACATCACTCAGAAATTCAAATAATCACAGAAAAACACAAAAAAATACCAATTCAAAGAGGAGATATACATAAATCCCAATTCCGTTATAGCATTTTTCAAGTTTAAAGGCTAGAACATAAAGTGGGGTTAAAGTAGGCTAGAACATCTAGGACATCTAGAGTAGTCTTGATTTGCCTTTAAATCAAATTATTTAGGCTTCTTCCCTAAGCTTTTTTTTAAGATTTATTCAGAGATTTAGCTGGCTAAAAGGGTTTGGGATCCGGACCTGAACCAAGTCTGAACCTGAACCTGTACCCAGTCCAACCAAAGCTGGCAAGTATCATTTATCAATTTTGGAGTCTATAGCTATTTATAACCAGCTCATCCCATTTGTGTGAAGGAGTTTGTGAAATTTTCAATGTAGAATCCAAAGTTACACGGGAAATTAAAATTAAAAAATAAAAATGAGACTAAATTTCAGATATGTCTCATTAATATGAAAGGTTATAATGTCTATATAGTATAGATTTCAATAACTTGTTTCTATATAGTATAGTATGTTTTTACTACATACTATAAAATTCCATGGAATCTGGACAGTTGACAGGCCTGTTGGTTGTCCTCTGTGGAATCATGTAATAAAAACAAACAAAATAAATTTTGTGTTTTTTAAACAGACCACTGAGAAGACACGTTGAGTTCATCTGATTCATGTTTAACTTGCATGTCTTAATCACCTTAGAAAGTGAAAATTGCAAGTATTATTCAGGTTGGGTTCTGACTTGGATGAACTGAATTTTGATTTCCTCAAAGAGTAAAGCCAAGCTTGAATGTTGACTCAAACTTGGAAGAATCTCGTAACAATTGTGGGAACTACATCTCATGCACTTTTCCCACCTACATTGGTAGGTTGGGGGAAATACACAAAATAGTCAACTCAAACAACTCAATCAAAGATCAAAAGCAAAACAGCAAAGCAGGCACAGATACCTGAATAACTCAGAATACATTTGCAACCAAAAATGATGATTCCAAGTGTATTGAAACCAAACACACCCCACTTATCTATTTCAAACTCTATGTTTATTGACTGCTCCACTCATTGTGATTGACTTTAAAAATTATGAAAAGATAGATGAGGAATCTAAATGTCATAGATAGGTTCAGGGAAATCTATTGTGATGTAACAATGCCTTGACATGTATATTTTGATGGCATGGCAATTGTATCCCTCTAGAAATACAACTTCAGGTTTTTTTAAATTATGTTTATGGTTATGTTTGTTTTTAAAGTCCTTTGAGGCCTACCCAGTCTATGAGACCTCTTCTCTTAAAATCAAAGTTGAAAAACAAAATTGATATAGAATTTAATCTGAGAATTTGATAAATGATGTCGGTTTGTGACATCTTGTCTCTGCAGAAAAGAGCTGATTTATGAAATTACTTGGATCGGTATGGTTTTCATGGAATATAAGTATAGCCTCAACTCCAAAAGAAAAGAGAAATTGCTCTGCTATATGGATGGATGCCCTCCACAAATGTAGTGAGCCACCTCTTGGGTTTCCCACAAGGTTTTCATTGGAAGGAAAATAAGCTTCAGAATTATTTCCAATAATGCTTATGCTTATGTTTGCTTGTAAAGTCCTTTGAGACCTATCTGGTCTACAAGGCCTCTTCTCTTAAAATCAAAGTTGAAAATCAAATTTTGGTTTAGAATTTTAGAATTTAGCCACAGAATTTGTGGAATGATGTTGGGTTCTCGGTACCTTGTTTTTGCAGTTGAACACCTCAGTTATTAAGTGTCTTAATTTAGTATGTTTTTCATGGGATATGTTCTTGACATCTTGTTTCTGCAGTTCGAAAGCCCAGTTGTTAAGTATCTTAGGTTGGCATGGTTTTAAAGGAATATAAGTATCGGTTTTTATGTTTACTTTTCAGCCCTTTGCCACCTATCCCGGTCTATAAGACCTCTTCTCTTAGAATCAAAGTTGAAAATCAAAACTTGATTTAGAATTTTAATCAGAGAATTGGATGAATGATGTTGAATTTTCAACATCTTGTTTCTGCAATTGAACAGCTCCGTTATAAGATTTCCAAGATCGGTATGGTTTTCATGAAATATAAGTATAGGCCAAACTCCAAAAGAAAAGAGGTTGATCTGCTATCTGGTTTAGCGATTCCGGCCACTCCCTCAGAGATCAAAACAAAACACTAAAAGGGGCACAGTCGTCTAACTGCATTAACAAAAAAATTAAAAAAAAGCTAGAAATCGGTATCAGATCTCGTGCATTTGCTTTATTTGCATGCGTAGGTTAGCGAAAGACTATTTTGATGTAATGATTGATGTAACGATGGCTTGAAATGTTCACTTTCAAGCACGAAGTATCGGGTTTCCCAAAATGAACGAAATGGAACCCAATTCAAACAAACTGCATGAGAGATCAAAAGCAAAAACACTCAAAGGACCACAGGTACATACAGAATTCAACGTGTATTCGCAGTCCGACGCCGCAAGCAAGAATCGATTAATTCCCCCGGCAGTAACACCATTCAAACCCCCTCCACCTGGCATCCCACCGACGGTCGTTCCCTTTGGAAATCCAGGCCGAGGCCCCGTAAGCCCCAGCTGATCCAAAATCTGCTCTTTAGAAATCTCCTTGGAACCCCTGAAAACGTAAGTTTTGAACAGATCTGCAAATCCCAATTCGTGCACATGAACCTGAGTCCCAAATGTAATCAGCCCCACCAGAGCATTCTCCGGCAGCAGAGTTATGGCCTGGCGCAGGGCCGATTTCACGTACCCCAATTCCTCTTCGATCACGCACGTGTCCAGCACGAACAGAAAGACAGGGTTCGGGTTCGAAGCCCGTTCACCGGAAATTGCGTACTCGATGGTCGTATACTGCTGGAAAAGCTCGGCAGGCACATTGCTCTCGTTGATCATGGCGTAATGCTGGGGAAAATGGTTCCGCTGGTAACAAAAGGGGCACAGCCAGATCTTGGCCGTGTAATCCACACGACTATAAGGGTTTAGAATGCAGAGACAGGATTTGCAGCGGAGAGGAGGGTAGGGCAGGACGGGCATCTCCGGCGCCGTGCGGAGCGGGCTGTAGACGGCCGCCAGTGGAATTACGCATTTGCTAGCTTCGATCTTGGAGCTCGGCCACACGTTCCATGTCATCCGTATGCTATCCCTACTTTCCATCTCTAGGAAGTCCGCCATTGTTGAAGGCCCTCTGAGCTCAGGTTTGCGAATCGATCAGGGGCCAAGGAGGTCCTAGGTTCGAGTCTGGATCTGCTGGTTTATGAATTCTGGGAGCTGCTGTTCGATTCTGGGAGCTGCTGTGGATCGAACTCTAGTTGCTCATCGTGGATCCGCTAACCCGAGACGATCCACGCTGAATTTGTGTTGTTCTTTCGCTCGGTTTGTTTTTGTATTCAGCAGGTCCTTTTTTTCGGTGTTCTAGTGGTTTAAGAGGTGAGATTTCTAAGAGCCTCGGACTTTGGAAAGTGTATAAAGTGAATTGTGGAAATTTTATGTACAGTGTGGGTTTCTATGGGTTGTTGAGGGCGATATTGATGTGGGTATTTTAAGGTAATGTTACCTAAATTTGCCATGAATTAATGGCCTTTTATCCTTTACTTGTAATTGTGTGGGTTATGTGAAAATACTGCTTGGTTTGTGTTTAATTTGTTGGTATGAGTGGAATTATAAATAGATTAAATGTAATGATCATAGTGATAAACATTGGAAAGAAGTTTATGATGTTTGGTTGCTAATTTGTTTAATAATTAAATAGGGAAAAGAATAGAAAATAGTTTATCAATAATTTTGGAGATTTCTAAAGAGTTCCAAAACTTGAAAATCAAAATAGGTATTTCTCAACAAAAATTTTGGTAGTGTTAACAATTTTGTAGCATCCAATTGTTAATGTTAGAACCCAAGAAAGCAATGTTTACATGGTGTTTCATTATGAAGGGTCTCCACATAGATAAGAGATAATTGTACTTGGTTATGTGGAGCTCGCATGGTTTGCAATGTAGGCAATTCAAAACCTTCGAGCATATTTTTTAGTTTGTCTTTTAGTCGAGTCTATTTAAGTGTGAGTTGTCTTTGTGACTATGGCATTTTTCGAAGTATGGGTTGTCTTTGTGACTATGGCATTTTTTTATCTTTCTCCATGGAGCATTATGTTCTTAGGCAATCAACATTCTTGGACTATTGAGTTTCACTCTATTGTGGATGCTTGTAAGGGTTGAAGTGTTTTTTTCTACGATAGAAGGATTGCAATGATGTTCTATTAAATTTTCTTCTCTTGGCATAAGTCTTTTCATGGTATATTGGCATGGGTGTTAAGTTGGCCTTTCATATAACTATGCAAATTCAAAATGTTTAGGTTGATATTGAACACCTCTAGAAACATCTAGAGTATTGGGTTAGTGGCCCCTATATTGTGGTCAAAGGGCCATCTAAACATTCTTACTTTATTATTGCAAGCTCACACAAAGGGGATGGTACGCTCCACCACCACATCGACAAAGAGGTTTGCAAGCGTGGGAGGAGTTAACTATTGGTGTACCACACAATGAAACACTTCATGGCCCTAGCCTTAGCTATTTATGAAGAGCCTAAACCTCGGAGCCTCCCCATGATAGATTGGAGCATATATAGCATGTTCGCATGAATCCCTTGATCTTTGGATGATTGTGGCTAGCATCCTCCAATAATAAACATGGTTACTACTTGGTGTTTTCTAATCAAACTCTTATTCGTTGCCCTTTGTTGTATTAATTATGTGATTTGTAGGTAATTTATGATATTATAATCACAGAGGTTTTGGCTTAAGCCGATGCATGTATTTTGATTTTAACATCTAATTTGTGGCTATTTTGGCTTAAGCCAAGCCATGACATGTTTTGTTTTTTAGTTGTTCTTGTGGATGATACACATGATGTGACCTGTATTTTTTATATGAAAACCTTGTAAACATTTTCGATATAAATAATCGAAGATTAAATTCAAATAAATACATATTTTAAGGATAACACTCAAGAAGGGAAAGGTATGAACCAATTACTTTGTTGTGTTGAGTCTTCTCTCACAGTAATCTCCACCAAATATTAAACATATCATCATTGGTTCCTTAAACATGAAGCGAACAAAGTTCCTTCTACAAATTAATTACTCCAAAAGACTTGGAATATAAAGATATCCATGAGGATACAAATATTATATATTAAATGTATGAATAAGAATGATAATGAATTTACAAATGAGAACGAGAGGCTTGCTTATATTTCAGGCAAGTGTCTCTTCATAAAGAGTCATGTCTCATTTAGACATGCTTCTTAAACCTAATTACCAACTAACTAATAGTTATTTATGCTTATTATCATTTATATTATTTTACATTATTAATATATATTTTATTTGTTACATTGCCTCCTTCCTCAAAAAGCTTTGTCCTCAAAGCTTGTCGATAACAAAAGGCTTGATCTCTCTTTCGGCTTCGAACGTCTTTCTATTGGAACAGTCATCTTCGCCGATACAAGTTGATATGATCTTCTTAGTGACAAACAGAATTGTCGCACTGAGAAGGGATCAAACCATCCCAGATTAATCTTCTGTATAGTATTCTAATCACTGGAATTTTGTAACGACTTGTCAGCATAAGACTGGATTGAGGTTACATCACTATTATATGGAACATCAGTTTGTTGTTTCTGGTCTGAATGGTACCGATACGTAGCATGGTTGATTGGTCTACTCTCGTGATTCGGATGTCGATATGGAGTTTTTAGATTTTCTTCTAGCGAAGATGTTGTTGAATTGGTTATGGAACATTCACTTGGGATGTCCATTGCCTAAGCTACAAGATCTAAGTGTGTCATTTCTTTAACTGACTTGTCTTCTTGAGTTGTCATAATCACTCAATCGGTATTTGTTGTTTTGTCATCAACTTGAATTCCTACATTTGATGTTTCTTTCTCGATAAGTTGTTGTACCTTGTTTTCTAATCACTTCATATCCTTCTTAAGTTTCTTAATGTGCGACAGTAATTTTTCGCTATGGTTTTTAAATCAAGAAACCTCTTCATTTTTGTCAACATTGATTTTGTCAATTTCTTTTTGCATATTTTGTAATACCTTTTTACCTTCTTGAGACATTACTTTTGAAATATCTAAGATATCTTCTGGTGTTACTAAATTTGGTTTTAATGTAAAATCTTGGAGCGTTATTTTCTTCTTCTTGTAAGAAAATGTTAAAAACATCTTCTTTGTATTTAAAATAAAGGAACCTAGAGTTTCCATCCAAGGTAAACCCAAAATAATGTCACCTAGATTGTTCCATAGGGTTAAACTGAGAATTGTGATACAAATGTATAATCTTCAATGTTTAACTGTAAATTGGCTATGTCATATATTTTATTGCGAAAAAAAGTCTAATTTTTCAGTTATATTTGACTTTGAATCACTAGTTGGTTTGCGATTTTAGGTGTTACATAATTTGTATCTCTTGCCAGAGAAATAGAAATAATAACATATTTTCTGCAAGACTTCCTTTAATGTTAAATAACGTTTTATCGTCTTTTTATGGGAATCTTATGGCCTTCATTTTTGTATTAGACTCCATTTTTGCTTCTTGAATATTATATATTTTTTAGATTACTTTTCTTTTTTAATAAATATTTTTTTCTATATATATTTTCCAAATATTCTCCTTTAATGTGGATTGTTAAAAACTTGAATGCCCTTTTATTAAAAAAATACTCCTTTATATTGTTGCCCTCTCTATATATGTATGTATTTCTTTATATTAAGACCTCTTTTCAAAATAACTTTATTATCTTATAATAATAGTTTCACTTCTTCTTTTTTTAATAATAAATTGGTCCCTTTTTTATATACTTAATTACTTCCTTGATAAATTTGTAATGTCACTTCACTTAATAAATATAAAGGTCAAGTATTTTCATATAACACGATCACGATGTTAAAATAACATGGGTTGTTTCTAAAACCACGGGCTTCTCCATGTAAAAAGGTTTAAATATCACTTGGTATGAGATTTTGTATCCATTTTGTTTTTTCTTTTACTTTTAAAATACCATGGGAAATTACCATGGGTTGTTTCTAAAACCACGGGCTTCTACCAAGGGATTTTAATTCTTTTTTTATCTTTCTTAATGATTTTTTTTTTAAACACCTTTAATAACTTGTCTTTCTTTTTTTTTTATAATCATTTTAAGTATATATAAAATTTATATTAAATCAATATATATACTATATATCTCACCTCTTTTGGCTTGAATGTGACATCCCGACTTCCCGACTTTTGAATTTCGCCTTTGTATATATATATATTTTTTAAACCTGTAATAATGTTACCTTTTATTTCTTTTTTACTTTTTATTCTTCTTCTTCTTTTAATTTATTTACTTAATTTTTTTTTTGGTTATTTTTTTTTTTTTTTTTTGCCAAAGGCCTAGAAAAACGGAGAAAATGAGAAACTCCCAAATTCTGAGCAAAATGTTTCAATTGTACAACAACAAGGTTGACAAATTTCGATAGCCAAAATCCTGGATCGGAGAACGAGCTCTGTGCACCGGTTAAGCAACCTAGAGAACCAAACTGCTCTGATACCAAATGAAGCGAACAAAGTTCCTTCTACAAATTAATTGCTCCAAATGACTTGGAATATAAAGATATCCATGAGGATACAAATACTATATATTAAATGTGTGAATAAGAATGATAATGAATTTACAAATGAGAACGAGAGTCTTGTTTATATATCAGGCAAGTGTCTCTTCATGAAGAGTCATGTCTCGTTTAGACATGCTTCTTCAACCTAATTACTAATTAACTAATAGTTATTTATGCTTATTATCATTTATATTATTTTACATTATTAATATATATTATTATTTGTTACAAAACATTATTAGGGACATTATCAACTCAAATTGCAAATTCTCGCATTGCAACAAATTCTCACAAACTTTATTACTGTCTACCGATGGAAAGAAACATGCAAATTTGTAGTCATCTCCTCCACTCCAAAATAACCCAAAATATTGGAATGGTGCACCTTGTGCAACACTTGCAATGGGTGACTTTTCTAAATAAGGGAGTTAATGCTCAAGGTGTAAGTAATTTACCCTTTAGTAAATAGTCAAAAAACTTATCCTCTAGGAGGGATGTCATGGAGTTATACAAGAATGCATGGAAGTGTGCAATATCTAAATGTTACATGTAAACTTTATTGAAATCCCTAAAAGCGAAATGTTGAAATTGTGTAAATTTTGTCCATTGAATTATTAGTGGTCATGACAGGAAACTCAACACTTCATTTGTGCTTCCTTTTTTGTACCTATTCATTGTATTGAAGTACTATATGTATGTTATCTACTTCATTGATGTGCATTCTTGATCTTGTTGTGTATGGAGAGAGTGGAGAGGCTAATGGTCATCATGAAAGACACGTTTTAGCAAGCATCTAATAATGCCAACACTTAACTGCTTCAATTGACATGGACATCTCTTAATCATTTGGTAAATAGCTTAGAATAGTGTCTAGGAAAATCATAGAGTGGTACACATCAAGTCTCCCATGTTGCATAAATATTGCACTCCATTGCATGCCCAAAGAAAACCACCACAATCTCATATGTGTGTTAAATGTTAGGTGAGATAAGAATACAAGCAATCACAACTTAGCGCTCAATATATTTGAATTCATCTTCTTGAATTATGACTTTACTAAAATGGGCCTTTACATGGTCCAATGCATTCCAAGTGTACATGGCATGGGACAATTGCAACACGGACATTATGAGATAGTTTGGCATTCACATGAAGCTTTGTGAGGCATTAATATTCTTCAATGGTGGCTAGTTGAAATTTTTTGAAATATTGCGATATCAATGCCAAGTCCATCTTACTTCACATGCAATTGAATCCAAACAAGTTTTATCTATGCAAATATATACTTCTTCCTATTCACAAATAGCTCCTCTTATGGCATTGTTGTAAATACTTGGTCCAAGTGCTTTTGATTATCCTCTCAAATTTAACTAAAAATATGTATGTTCTCTAAAGACGCAATCACAGAAGAGTAAAGATATGGCCTTAGCACTCCATTCACCACCCCCATGGACATCCCAAGGGTGTTAACATGACCAAACAACATCATCAACCAATATTGAAGGTTGCCTTTTATGTATCTTCTAACTCAATGTAGGTTTGATAAATATTGAGCTTGAAAAATATATTGTTGAAGTACTTAACTCCCTAAAGTTAATATAACGAGTCATCAATGTAAAAAATGGACATTAATTTTCAATGGCAATTGTGTTCAAGAGTTTACATTCTACACATGTTCACTTAAAACTATAATACTAAATTCATAAGGAAATGGGTTTGGTCAAATGTGGTCCTTGACCAATAGCCCTTGAATTTGCTTATGGTTTCGTTGTTTTTGAACAATAAAGTACTTTCCAAAGTCTCATTTGCTGGAACAATTCCCTATTGCAAGATGGAGAACTGAGTTGTGTAGTGGGAGGCAATCTAGGTGATTTTTAACAACTCATAATAGCTTTGCAATAGCTCACCAACTATTTAATCTCTTTTACTTCTCTTATCGCATTAGATAGGTAGACAAAACAACTTTGGGGTCCTAGTATCGATTAAAGAGTACCACTCCCTACTCTTTCTTTAGTCTTCCTACGTTATCACCAAATAAGGTTGGTTGTCGTTAATGAGTTTATATTGAGCATGAAGATTCCCACGTTTCAGCATATTGTTGTTCATAGTATTTTGGAATGAAATTTTGTGTCATATTTTGAAACTTCCAATGTTTCAAGTCCACACTCTACCCGCACTTCGAGTTTACATTGGTTTGGGCATTATTAGTACACTTCATCACCATGTTACATGTATGGATTTCAACAAACCACGTTGCACCCATCAAATGAAACAATATAAAACTCCACTTCATATACATACTTTGTTGAGATATGAACTTCACTTAAATTTGCATTCGATGTGTGAGCTTTTGTTCCTACTATACCACAACAAGGAGTAGGACAATGGATACAGAACTATAGGGAAGTTATGCTTCTTTGTTAATGGTTTTGAGTTGAGGTGTAATTTGTTTCTAGTGTCAAATATTCCATTCACAAGATCTTCATTTAGATCTCAATGGAGAATCATGTTCTACATTTAGTGTAATTAGGATAGGCAATCAACATCAAATAAATACCTTCTACTTTGACATTGGGTATAAATACCTCCTTTCCTCCCTAAATTCTCACAATTTACTCCTATAAATTCTCTATATGCACCCACCAACTTTCATCCTCATAATTTCCTTTGTGCCTACAGTTGTTGCAGAATGGAAACGTTGATCGTATTCTTCACCATATGTCATTCTTTAGGTGTTTAGGGTTTATATTCTATTACGAGGTGTACTAACCTTAACCTGAAATACCAAATAGAACAAGCAAATGTTGTGTAAACAAAAACATTGAATTGTGATCATTGTTTTCAAATGAATTTATTAATTTTTGGTGTTTAAAAACTTATAACAACATAATCTCAAGAGAAAGATTTACATTTATGTACTAAAAATTTGCTTCCAAAAGAAAGTCCCTAGATGATAAAAATGTCTAATTTTATAGGGTAGATAATTAGAGAGTTAAACAATATCACATCGGTAACTACCAAAACCCTACCTCATAATACTTAAGTTATATCCTTATCCAAGTATAAACTCTCTTAACTAAAATTGGTTTCAATAGTTTATTTGTTTTCCAAACATATCAAAACAAAGAAACCACAAGTGAACATAAAATGATTGTTGTTGTAGAGAAGCAAAAGTAATAATCAAACCAAAGTGCATCAAAATGTCACATGTGAGATGTAACATATGCAATTCACAATAAGATGTTGATGTTTTTGTTAGCTTTCAATGTTACTATGAAACTATTTACACCATACTTGGGGTGATTCATGTGATACGGGGTGTGTGGTGTATCGATGAACCCTGGTTGTTAAGTGATTGACATCCACATATGGAGGTGGCTTGCACTTGAATTACTAGACCTTACATGGATGCTTATGTTGATTTCTTCTTTGGAGTGTTTTGAGACCTTTAGATAGCTTGGTGACAATGTTCACACTAGCCACATGGAAAATGGTTGCTTTCGTGTGAAGATGCCTTGCTTTGGAAGAGGAGTTTATGCATTATGAAAAAGGGCATTGAACCTTAGATGGCATGGGCACACTTGGATCACTTGGTTTGGTCTTGGTTTGGTTTGTTGGGTGTGGGGAAGGGAAGGGAAGAAGCTCATGGAGATGAGTTGAATAAAAACCAACTAGAAGTTCAAGACCCTGATTAAATTATTTGCATTAGATAGATTGCATTAGAGGGAAGATGAGGATAGTGGATCGGCTAAGGGGCCTGTCTAGTTCCACATAACCAGTTGGACAATAATGCCACAATTGTAAAAATGGCATAAAAAAGAAGTTTCCTTAACTATAATTATGCTTGGTTGATATATGTTTTATATCTCATGAATATGTGAATGATGGGAAAAATAAGAAAAGGGCATAATGGTGCCATATCATTTGAAAGGTCATTTGTTGAGAACCATCATAGTAAGAGGATAATTAATTTAATATCGTGATTGTGTAAATGGTATGTAAATACAATTTTTTACTTGTTATGTTTTGGGTAATACAATGAAGTTACGTGATGGATCCCATGTCATGAGGAATTCCCATTGGGCAAGTGTGTAATAATGATTTTCTTATTGTGAACTACCACAGTTAATGTGCTTATGCTTACGCTTATGACATTTATTGTGTAAATGAATGAAAACAATAGCAACTAAAAGATGTAGAAATTTTGAATAATATGACACTTATTCACAGAGATTATCCCGATTATACACTATTTGCGGAATCATGCATAATACATAACCTCCTCTACGTTGATCATCAATTTATGGAATTAAAACATCAATCGCATGCGCACATTGAAGCATCAATCACACATATCAACACAGTATGTACCCGGGGAAAGCATACAACTAAAAACCCCCAACTATCTGTATATTATATTGATTGAGAACATGTAACAATACATAGTACAATACTCCTCTCAAGTACTCAGTACTATCTCCACCTGTTACACACAAACTAGCTAAGATCTGAATCAATCACTGGCTCAAATCACCTCCGCTGCTTGCCTGCCTCCATTGCGCAATCTTGCATGAGAATACTGATGAATGAATGATCCAAATTCGTATTTCCCTTGGATATACCACGCAATCCTCGTTGGCAATACTCAATCCATTGATTTGTGTAAATCTCATGCACAACTATAGTCACAACTGACAGTTGTCTTGCCCTTTCACTCACCTCTAACACTTGTCTCCACTGAACTGTCCATGCACTGAGTTAACTGATGTATTCTTTAGTTGAATTATGAGTTAATAATTAGTGAATTAATTAATAATTAATTCACACCACTCATCACTAGTGTATTTGTCAGTTAGACTAAATACAACTAGTTCAACTAAGTCAAACTGAACACAACTCCATCAACTCCTCAATCAACTCCACCAAACTCAATCACTTGAGTTCTAACTGAAGTCCATCATGCAATAGCTCAACTAACCCATAGGAAAAGCGTATTTCCTTCTAGCAGTTGCATGTGCCACATCCGTAGCTCGAACTGAAGTGTTGCAAGAGGATAAGATAATGTTTATAGTCCAAATATTATTAAGAGCTAATAATATTCGACTGTTCTATTTTTTGACTGGCAGTCTAAAAATAGACTCCGCCCATATGTCTAAAAATAGAGGTCCATCTATTTTTACCAACATGACCAATCATCCATAAATAGCATCCTGCAACTCATAGACCATGATCCATATGTCTAAAAATAGACATAGTCTAAAAATAGACTTTGCGCCAAAAATAGCATGCGGGCCCACTTAGTGAAGACGACTTCTTTTCACTAAGCTCCATCATCTTGTTACATTTTCAACAGTATCATGTCATCATTGCTATCATCCTTACAGGAGGAGGTATAGGAGATATTTGTCAGATGAGTTTAAGAAATCCAAGCCACCTACATTCGATGGAGAGTTGAAGAAGCCGAACGATGCAAAGGCATGGTTACTTGGAATTAAGAAGTTCTTTGAGTTGCATGACTACACAGAGAACATGAAGGTCATGATAGATATTTTCAATCTTAAAGTGAAAGTAGACATATGGTGGGAAGACATGAAGCATGTCAGAGACATGAGGACAAAGGAGTTGAGTTAGCATGAATTCAAGAGACTCTTCAGGAAGAAATACCTGTGAGAGAGGTACTATGATGAAAAGGCCAAGGAGTTATATTAGTTGAAGATGGGGTCTATGATAGATCAAGAGTACACGAATAAGTTCTTGGATTTTTTGAGGTATGTTCCGTATCTTAAGGATGAGAAAAAATAATTTCAGAGATTTATCAGTGGAATTCCATTAGCATTTAAGGATGGGATTGAGTATGATGAGCCTCAGTTGCTAGAAGAAGTCATTGGAAAGTTGAAGCATTATTATGAGAAATTGAAGCATAAGACCAAGACTAAGCAAGGTTGGAAAGGGAATGACAAGACTAAAGGTAAATGGCCATCGAAGCGAGAAATATCTCAGGGGGCAGGTGAGAAAGAAAATTTTACTCCTTATAAGAATTTTAATGCAGTAGAGAAGGGACATGGACCTCAGCATAGAGAGGAACAAAATATAGGAAATTGTAGTGTTGGATACGTGGCAAGGATCATCGCAAGAAGGATTTTCCATTGTATCAGGGAGGTAGGCCTGCGATAAACATTGCTCAAGAGAAACAGATAGTTGGGGATCTTGGCAGAGCATTCCTCGGATCTATGCAACATTCGATAACAAGCAGGCGGATCACCAAGCATACATCATTGAGATGGAAGGTAAGCTCTATGATTACGTTGTTTCTATTTTGATGGACCCT
This sequence comes from Pinus taeda, assembly GCA_000404065.3. Lineage (NCBI taxonomy): Eukaryota > Viridiplantae > Streptophyta > Pinopsida > Pinales > Pinaceae > Pinus > Pinus taeda. The sequence continues at coordinate 83,208 of APFE030081721.1, read as the reverse complement.
AGATCTAATTATAGTTATGTTAATATTGACCTGGTGGATAAGTGTGGTTTGAGAAAATAAGTGCAAAATGTATTAGATGTATTGGGATCTTGCTGCAACTTTTGAATGAGTGTTCACACCTATTCGTAATTCTTCGATTCATCCCTTACTTTAGTTATTCAATCAGGTTGTGTTAGAGCCTAGATTTACCTCAGGCTAAAAAGGTAAGCTTCTAGGTCCATATCAAACCACACTCAGCCTTGTAGCTAGCCCTACGAGGGCAGGAGAGGGCTCTCTCCAGGTCAATCTCAGGAAAAGATAATCAGATGGGGCTTGAGATGACCAATTTTACAACTGATCTTAGGCTAGGTATGTGGTACAAGGATTGAATTTGATTTTTTGGGGGTTTTGAGTTGGAAGATGGGAGAGGCAAATTTGGGTCTGGGGATAAGACATAGTTTTTGTAGAGTTCTGATTGGGGCAAGGAAGGCAATTGTTTTGATGCTTTAGAATGAATAAATGGATGGATCAGACCGGTGAGGAGCCAAGGAGGGCAAGAGAGTCTCGAGAGTCCTCCTCAAACAGATGAAAACATTGAAAATTAAACAAAAGTTCAAAGCAGAGCACAACAGTCCAATGAATTCTACTTTAATCACTCATTTGTTTAATTTCAGAAGAAAAAAGAAGGGAAAATGATACACATAACCATCAATAAAATTACAAGTACATAGAGAATAACACCATCAAAATACAGAGCCACATGGATCCCAACAAGTGCTGCAAAACCCTGGTCTTTCCTTTGCCAAAAATGAGAGATAGAATGTACAATGATGTGCCAAGCAATCTCAAGTGTCCAACCTTGACAATGACTTAGAAAATACATGATATAGACCATCCTAACCCATTTCCATGCCTCTTGGGGTCGATCTCATCATTCTAGGAGCTGTTTCAACCAATTCTAAACAAAGCACTGAAATCTAGGCAATCAAAAAACTTGCCTCTATAAGGTAGGAAACTGATTCATTCATTAAATTTTCACTTTTTAATGAATGAATCCTCTAGAACAAGTGAATAGGTGCCAAAATTACATCATAGTCATCAAGTTACATCAAGATAGGTCAATAATTACATCAAAAATAAAACTAGTCAGAACTGGCTGAATTTTTGAGTTGGAAGGTGAAAAATTTGGCAAAAATCCTCTATGCATCGCACCTGATTCTCTATGCGTTGCGCCACTTTGGAGCTGAATTTTAGGCCTTTATTGGAGTCCAAATTGAGCTCATGATAGCTCGTTGGAAAGCCCTACCTGTCTACTTTCCAACCCAAGTCGAATGTTTCAATTTGGTGTCCATTTGCCCCTCCAAAACTTCAATCGCCCAAGACTGCTTCCTGTGTGTCAAAATAGGGGTAGTGAGGTCATTTTTTGAGTGTTTTTGACCTCTTGGGGACTCAAAACTTGCCCAAACTTCTTTTGCATGCACCAGAAGTCATGATTTTTCATGCCAAATCCAAAAATATAAAGTTTTTGCAATTTGTATCCCTCTAGCAAAAGCGAGCGCCACGTGGCGCGGTGCATAGGGAGGCAAAACCTGTTTTTCAGTGCAAAAATTTTCAAAAATGCAAAAATTGCTCCAAATTTCTTGAAATTTGGGCTATACCTTCTCTATCAAGTGTCATGCTGGGCTAAAGAGGCTTTGACCAATATCCGAAGGCAATCATGCTCCTTTTGCCTCTTTTGCTTCTTTATTGCCTTCTTTAATTTTGCATTTAGATTTCTTATTTGTGCCTTGGAACTCATATTTCGTGCCCTGTAATGGAAAGCCATGTGTCTCAACAATGCTTTGTCCCTATCGGCCTTTTCTAGTAATCTCTCTAGGTGGATGTTGATTCTCTCGAGCCAAGACTCCCACTCATCATTAATCTCTTGCTCTAATGAAGTGAGCTCAATCCTTCTCCTTTAAGCAGCTTGGCGATTCTCGCAGATGTTTTGCAACTCCATGATTGCTTGCTAATCTTCAAGCTGTTTGTTCCTCTACTCCAAGTATTTCATATTCCACTTAGCCCTCTCCAAGTCAAGGGACAAGGCTGTGATCTCTGTCTGCTGCTCTTGGATGATCTCTCTAAGATGTGCATTTTGCAAGCTCATATCTGTAACATCATCCTGAACGAGAATGAAGTCAGTCTCTCGCTCACCTGAATGCCCCTCTTCCTGCATTGGCCTCTTTCCTCTATCCTGTACCTGTGATGTTGATGTCAGAAGTGAGGCCCCTTCCACCCCAGGTGGAGATAACACTCGCTTTGCTGCTGCAAATAACTGACTCATGCCCTTTTGATAGGTAATGAAGACTGGTATAGTAGCAGTGTGTGGATCATGGCCTTCTTGCTGATGAGAAGGCCCACCAGTCTCATGCCCAACCTCTAAAGGTCCCTGTGAAACTCTGAAAAATTCACGAGAGATGAAATCATCCAAAGTGATGCCCTGTAGTCCAAGCTGATGAACCACCAAAATCTTGATCAGAGCAAGATGGCAAATACTGTTGAACTGCTGCTCAGGGGTTTTGTGCTGCACAAGGGTGGTCATCCTCTCTATGTTCTGGCATATGAAATAAGGAATGTTCATCATCCTTACCCAGGTGAAATGCATGAGCAACCTGATGTGATAAGCATATAGTTGGGAGAAGCGACCTTCACAATTGAAATACTTCATGATTAATTTCATTAATGGAGCATACTCATCTTTGAGATATCGGAAAGGGAACACTCCCTTTAGCTGCCTCAAGAAACCAGGTTTAATATATGGCTCATAATGTTTCTGGTCAATCTTCTACCTCTTGTTCCATGGTTCTCCAATGTTAGGTATGCCGGTTGCCAATGAGATAGAATCTGGTGTAAGTGTGAAAGTGACACCAGCCAAAGTAACTCGATCACCATGTAAATGTAATACAAATAAGCGAGCCAACTCCTGATGGACCTGAACAGTAGAAACCTTCTCACAAAATTCATAACATGACTGAAACTAGAAACAAGAGATGGCAAGAGGGTAGGCCTGCAATTCTGTAAGGGTGGTCGGTTCTTCTCTAACATGTCTGCCACCTTTATGAGGCCTCTGGGGTGCATGTCCCTCAATGGGTGAGTCACTTTGGGTCTCCACTTCATAATCGGATGAATGAATGGATGACATAACTGCTGCTATACAAACTGCCTTGGAGAAATAGATGCTGGTGATAAAACTGTGTTGGACTGCTCTTTGTGATGTGGTTGAATTCTGCCACCAAGGGGAAAAATGCAACAAGGGACTGTTAGGAAGGGGGAAAATAGTAAGGGATTAGGGACTTTTGGGACAAATTTGTTTAGGAGGGTTTGGGAATTTTGTATAGGGTATGGTTTGGGGTTTTTACATTAGAAATGTGTGGAAGGGAATAGGGGATAGGGGTTTAGAAATTTTTTTGGGATAGGGAAGAATGAAATTAGGGAGAAATGGAATAAGGGAGAAGGGAATGATGGAAAGAAGGGAGAAATGGGATGGAGGAGTGAGTTTGGTAGCAAAACAATGATTTTGAAACCCTAACAAAAATTTGTCTTGAGGTATTTTAGAGGTAGGGTTTGATGTGTTTGTTCAACCATTATCATCCATAAACCACCATAGCTTATCACAAATTCAGATGAAACATCAAGAAGAAGGCTCTACCTGGAATATCCGCGCAAGTGATGGGAAATTTGGAGAAATTTTAAGCAATTTCGAGCTTTCAGGTGTATGCGCCACGTTGCATACCCAATGCGCTACGCCGTCCCAGTGCGCCGTGCCCGTGTTATTTAACACTGTGTGACCGCTCCCAGTGCGCCGCGCCACCTGCTCTATGCGCCGCGCCTGCCCAATTTGATTCAACTTCACCCAAATTGCGCACTTACTCACCCAATTTACTTTGAATTGCTTCTCTTTGATCTTGGCATGCAAATGACATTGATCCTCATGGAAAAATCTTTATAAAGACATGGATTTGATTTTTGATTCTTGAAAACCCGTTTTTGTAATGTTTGGCATTGGCACTTTTTCACAATTTAATACCACTTTGTTTTCTAAATCTCCTTTTTGATTTTCTGACTGAAATGATGAAATTCTTGGCAATTTTTTGCAGGGATATCTGACATGGAATTTGGCAAGGGAGACCAGGGCTGTGCCTGAAGAATTCCACAACTGAAAAACTTTTGAAATTATTACAAAAAACGAAATGTCGAATTTTCTTCAAAACAGAGTTTTGAAGAAAAGTCATAATCCATCCATATAATGATAAAAATATTTGAAATGAAAACTTATTAAGAACCTCCCTCTGGCTTGCTCGCATTATTGGACATTTTGAAGACACGACTTGTGAAACCCTAGACCTAGTGACTGAAATGACTCTTGCTGATCAAAAGACTAAAACAAGACTGTAAGTGATTGTAAAACTTGATTTTGATGAGTAGACCTGAGCCAGTAGAGTAATGCATGAGGGGTAATGAATCACAAGACCCTTCCATCAGATTATGGCATGCCTCTAGTAGAATGCAACTAAGTGAATCGGGCGAGACACCTAAAAATGAAATGCAATAAAGAGATTTTGATCTCTGACGGAGGGCTGAACATACCGACTCTAACAGGTTGGATAATAGAAATGGCATAGAGCAATGCTTCCACATCATCATCCTTTCTTGAGAGTGCATCTACAACAATATTTTGCTTCCCTTTTTTGTATATGATTTCAAAGTCATAACCCAACATCTTAATGACCCATGTTTGCTGCTCTTCTGAAGATAATATTTGTTCCAAAAGGTATTTAAGACTATCATGATCTGTTTTTACCTTGAAGTGTCTTCCCATTAGGTAAGGTCGCCATTTCTTTAGTGCATGTAGTATTGCCAACATTTCCTTCTCATAAATAGGATTATGTAAATACTTTTCCTTGATTTGAAATGGGTCTTCCTTCTTGCATTAAAACAACAACAATTCCATTTCCCGAGTCATCACATTCCACAATAAAGGTTTTTGTGAAATGTGGTGTAGCTAAGACCTGTGATTGGAACATTTCCTCTTTAAGATGTTCAAAGGCCTTAATTTCTTCTGGAGGCCAAGAAAATGCATCTTTCTTCAATAATGTTGTTATAGGCGCCACTATTCTCCCATAATTATTAACAAACTTGTGATAATTCCTTGTCAACCCGATAAATCCTTGAAGATGATTTAGGGTTGTGGGGATTTTCCATTCCTTAATGGATTTAATTTTGTTAGGTTCTACCTTAACACCCTCATGAGATGCAATATGACCCAAATATTCCACCTCCCATACTCCAAAGAATCATTTGGAGGTTTTTGCATATAATTGTTTTGCCCCCAATAGTTTGAGCACCCGGTCAACATGTTGAACATGATACTTCCAAGACTTGTTGTAGATTAGTATATCATCAAAAAATACTAACACAAATTTTCTAAGGAAGGGTTTGAAAATGGAATTCATCAAACCTTGAAATGTGGAAGGTGCATTAGTAAGGCTAGAAGGCATGACCAAAAATTTACAATGAACTTCATGAGTTATGAATGATGTTTTCAGAATGTATTCATTCTTCATTCTAATTTGATGATATCCTGAACCAAGATCCATCTTGGTGAAGTGAATTTATCCATGTAATTCATCCAACAATTCATCAATGATAGGAATTGAAAATTTATGTTTAATAGTGATCTTGTTTAGCTCACTATAATTCGGAAACATATGCCATGATCCATCCTTCTTGTGCACCAATACTACTAGAGAGGAGTAATAACTTTGACTAGGTTGAATTATACCAACCTCTAACATTTCTGCAACCATACATTCAATTTCACTCTTTGGGGCATAGGGATATACGTAAGGCCTGATGTTTAGAGGAACACTTCTTGGAATCAAGTGAATAACATGATCATAATCATGAATAGTTGGGAGGCCTTTGGGAGTCTCAACCACCTTAGAATGATTGTCCAAGACTTTTTGGAGATCTGGAGAAATAGATGATTTTGATGTTTGAACCTCTAGTGAGCATAATTGTGAAATTATTCCTTGTTTCTCCTTATTCAAAAGATTTGTCTTGCCATTAGAGCTAATTATCTTCCTTGGTTTCCCTATTTTACCCCCTAATTCAATTTCCTTTCCTTCCCAAAATAATTTCATGAAAATTTCTTAAAAATTAAAATCTATCGTCCCGAAAGATTGTAACCACTGGACTCCCAGTATAACATCAACACCACCCATTGGAATGGAAAACGTTGAACTATTCAATACATATTCCCCCATGGTCAGGTTGATATTATGGCACTTTCCAGAGCAATTTATAGTTCCTCCATTTGCAACCATCACTTGACACTCTGGTGCTGGATATATAAAGCAATTTAATTCCTTGGCTATCTTACAATGAATAAAAGTATGGGTACTACCTGAATCAATCAACACTATTACCTTTTAATTCTTGATATAGCCATCTAAATTAAGAGTTTGAGGAGTGATAATTCTTGCCAATGCATTACAAGATATGGTCAGATTCATTTCTTCTTTCTTTGGGGTTGGTTCTTGGTGTATATCCTCTTCTTTTGATGTTTCTTGTTCCTTTTCTTCCTCCTCTTCACAATCTATGTAAAATAATTTCTTCTCAACACACTTATGACCTTTAGTGTATTTTCTATCACAACTATAACAAAGCCATTTTTCACTTTTTTCCTCCAATTTTTGTGATGTCAACCTTGTAGGTCGTGGAAGGCTAGAAGCAATAACACTTCCCTCTTTATAGTTGTGAGTGGTAGACTTCCTTGTTGCAATAATATTGCTTTCAACTTTTCTCACCACATTCACTGCCTTCTCTAATGAATTAGGTTCCCAAAGGAAAAACTCATGTTGGATGTTATCCTTTAAAGTTACTATGAAGACATAAATCCTACGCTCCTCTGGAATATCATTTACCTTGATATTCAATCTTTTTAAGTCCTTAATGTGCTCTGACATTGAACCCTTTTGTTTGAGATTTATCAATTAGCTAAAGAAGTTATTCCTCTTTGTATCCTCATAATGTGTTACCATTTTTTCCACAAAAATTGTGGAAGTGACGATTGATTTACGAGAACAAAGCCATTGATACCACACAAATTGATTTTTTTCTAAATATAAAGATGAAAAGCACACATTATGTGTGTTGGACACATTACGTAAATCAAAAAATTGCTCCAACCGTAGTATCCATGTTATCGGATCCTTGCCATCAAACTTCCTCATATCAATGTTTGGAATGTGGCTTGTCTTCAACTCACTACTGGAGTCTCTAAAATCAAAATTCGTATTCCTTTTATCCTCATCATGATTTTCATGGAGTACCATGTCATCACTAGGAAGCGTTTCTTGTAGCAACTTTTTCAAACCTTTTTTCAAACATTCCAAGTCCCTTTTGATTTTCGCTTTTAAACCATCCTTCAAACCTTCCATCTTAAAATTTATGCCATCAAATATTCCATGTTTGCTTTCAAACCATTCTTCAAGCCATCCATCTTAACTTCCATTTCATTTTTGGTTACTCTTTGCGAGAGTGAAATTTGTTGCACTTGATCTCATAATTTTGAGATATCATGTTGCATTTCTTCCTCTTCTTGATGCGTCATAGTATAACTTTCTAAATGTTTACTAGGCATGTCCATTTTTTCACTTCGAGGAATTTTTTAATCAAACAACAATATCTATGCTTCACTACACCCTTTCAATCACTTCAAACTGTTTTTTCAAACACAAGTTATGCAAAAAAAAAAATACACACATTTTTCTTGCTTTTTAGGAGCTAATTATTGAAACTATTGTAATTTTGAATATTGAAAGTCTAAAATTCTGTTGTGTGGTATCCCTCTATGCATTCTTTCCAACGCCACAATTCAGACCAAAATTGGATTCTTCAAGGTAAAGTTATGCCAAATATCCCATGATGACCTGATTATGGACTAATTCAATAGCGTGAACTTGTATGGAATTCCACGTGTCACTGTTTAATCTTTCAGCCCTAAAATTGATACAAAATAAACTAGAGTCTTTGAAATTTCCGTCACTTTTTACAAGATTTAAATCTGATTCCTGAAGAGAAAGTTATGATGATTTTCCCTATGTCACTTGTTTAAGACTAAATTCTAGAGCATGAAAAAACCTTAACTTCTTTGGCCCATATCTCAGAAAATATATAGAATAAAAATCTGAAATTCATACACAAATTCAGCTTCAGAATATTCATAGAAAACAAGTTCTAGTGAAATTACCAAGATGGCCTCTTTGAAGGAACGAAACCCTAGAATCTGAAGCTCTGATTCCAAATGTTATGTAACCAGATCACAAAAAAGATAGATCAACGAGTTCAAAATTAGCCTGTTCGAGGGGGAAAACTCGTTTACATCACATAAATGAACAATTATTGAATGATTAAAATGACTATACTTGCTATATATAAGATTCTAAGGGGTCACAATATAATTAGAGCCTACATAACAATAATAATGTAAGGACACAACAATAACAATAGTGGGATTTTATGGGGCATAACAATAACAATATGGGGCTACATGGGAACAACAATAACAATAAGGGGGATACACTAATAATAATGATAAAGGGGATACACTAGTATTTTAGGGACCTAACATTGAAGGCAACATTGTTATATGGACAATGGACAATGATGGCTCTTGAAGGTTGGTTCAAGAGGGAGATGATCACCTCTCATTGAAGATAAGTACTTTTCAATTTATGGTTCTCCTTTATTTATTTATTTTTGTTTAAACTTATGGATATGATAATTGTTTTGATTATTATTTATACTTCTTGCATGTATATGTGAGTATTTAGATACTTCTAACTCCTTGATAAGATGTGATAAGTGGATCCTTCTTGAGGATCATTTGAGGTTCAGGAAAGATGGCTAGTGCAGGAAGGAAAGAGATAATGCTGGAAAAGGAAAAGAGACTCTTGATGAAAACTTAAAAAAGTGCTCCAAGTTGCCAATGTCAAGGTGCATAAGTATCTACAAGATATATATGATGTATTGTTTCAATGTTATGTTTTAGCTACAAATATTGGATGGTAAGGTAAGCCCTAAGGTATGATTACCTTCATAAATGGCTCATGTATGAATATGAAAGTAATTTTGATTCATGGTACTTATAATGAGATAGTGCACTTAGTATTGGAAAAGTATCTTACAAGTCATGATAAAGCTACCTAGAATCATTGATTTTTGATATATTGGTATACTTGACATTTGGAAAAGCATCTCACATCTTAGACATGATGGATTTCATAAGAGGGCTAGCTCACTATTTTTTCATATGGTAGTTTGACTTGATTATTAATGAATGTGATGATCATGGTAACCATAATAATATAAGTGTAACAATGAGATTAATATTCATGATCTTCTTGTTGACCGTGGTTGGGTTTTGATGAGCTTAATAATTATGACATATGATAAATTGAATGAACTGACTTGATGAAATTACTATTGTGTTCATGATCCTTGAAGTATGATGTTACACCTATTTTCTGCCCTAATAATAAGACTAACTTTTGATGAAAGTTTGATGCCATGTTCATATACGATGATGAAGTAGCTGATGTTGACATGTTATGACCATGATGGGTATATGTTTTAGAACTAGATATAGTTCAATTCCATGATCTAATAGTTCTTTTGATACACGATAATATTATGATAGACAGATTGATGATGTGAATAATAATGGCCCAAGGTGCTTCTCATTCAGAGGAGAATCTCTCCATAATATATCTACACCTATTATCATTTGCATTATATGTATAGAAGATTCGTTACTGTTGAAGTATGATTTATGGACATGAATAAACATTTTTGGTCTACAACTATTTTTGTTCTAAGAAGAGAGTTTTCTCCTTACTCTAAGCCTCAACTGTATAGAAGAGATTTTGAGGGTGCGATGGTAACCTCTCAATCACATGGAAGAAATCCTATGGGTGCAATTATCCCTATAGGATACAAAACTGAAGCTTTATGCATAAAATCAAGAATGCACCAAAAGCATGACAATCCTACAGATATGGTGCAGACATCATAATGTCATATGAGCAGGGAAGTTTGAATGTTTGACTTATTGTAGAAAATGTGAATGTGTTGACTAAACTTGTGTTTGTAGGGGTCCAAAATATTCATTTTAGTATGTTATTTGATTTGATCATTAAAGTTAGCATATGACAATATTTGATAACAATTACAAGGGTTTTATCAGATTTGGCTTATTAACATAACTTAGCTGGCTTGGATAATTGATGATGCCTTAGAACTTTGACATGAAGCTTGATGGTTCATAAACATGTTTTAGCTTGTGGATTGTTTGAATTCACAATGATAACAAGTTAGAGTTTTGTATCTGATGGCTGATGATTTTCCTTGATGACAATGCTATGTGGGCATAATGACTTTCAATGATTGATGTTGACATTGATTTTGTATTGACCTCATTATACTTGCAACAATGGTTGAAGTATAAACAATTATGATTCAGTATGAAGTAATCTCACAATAAATGGATGGAACCTGCATGATTTATCCTTGGTGTATGCATTTTCATCTTGTGATAGAAATGATTTACATTATGGTCATGAGGATGAATTGATGAAGTTTGGTTTCATATTGCTTGGTAAATGATAATTTGTTGACATGACAATAGATAAAGCCATAACTTCATATTTGGATGTAAGCTTTACTTGTCACCTGGTCCAAAAGAGCTTGTTACAATGATATTGATGATTTCATGTTAGTTTTTGATCTGGTATCTAAGGGTTTGATAAACTTACTTAGTTGATTTTATCACACAATATTGATCTATGTAAAGTTGAGCATATTGGTTTAGTAAAGTGTTATGTTTATAGAAAGAATTGTATGAAGCAAGCTCCTAGATCCTGATATATTCATATTGATAGTCATTTTATGAAGCTAAGAATAGGTGCCTCTACTTCAAAAGGGGTCCAATGTATGACTTTGATTTTGGGTTTTATTTGCTAAAGGTCTACTCTTGACAGGTAATGAGCCTCTACTGATAAAAGTAAGAGGGAGTTAGATTCTAAAGCTCGAAATAAAAAATCACTGCATGATTAATCACTTTCTGAAGTTTGGAAAAGGAAATCTATATCATGAATGATGAGCCCCATAAATGGGTAATTGTATGGGCTCATTTTGCCTCCTAACTTAGATTAATCCACCATTCTCATTAGTTTATTGCATGTTTTGATTATATTTATGCTAATAGAGTGACTTGGGTTAGTCATTATGCCATGAAGTCTAATGTGTGCTTTATGCAGATTTTTGGTCAATTTTGAGACAAAGTCAAATGTTTAATGAGCATTTGGCAGACAATATTCGAGGAAAACAAGGGAGACTATTTGTAGGGGGGTGTTCCCCTCATTTATGACCCCCTACTTCGAATCTTCCTTAAGAAGGCTTGGAGCATAAGCAGCCGCATCAATGCCTCAAAGGGGCAGCCGAGCAAGTGAAGAATAACTGCTGTCTATCTCAAGTCTTGGGAGCCAAGCCTCCTTGATCTTAGGAGAGCTGTTGGGGGCTCCAGTTGTATAAATAGAGAGGCTTAGGGCCTCATTAGGTTTTTATATGTTAGTCAAATTTTCACACTTTTGTTGCAGCTTTTGCTAAGCTCATTTCGAGCTTACTTTTGTGGATAGTTTTATGTAATGTGACTATTATTTTGATAATGAAGATGAAATCTTTTCTGAGCTAGCACTGAGTTCTTCCAGAAGGCTGAACCTCTTGGGTTAGGGCCCAACCCAAGCTTCCCAACACCTCTTGTTTTGTATTTATATATTTTGTTGCAGTTCATGAATTAGTTGCTATTAGATAGATTTCTTCCTTACTAAAATTTTTGGTGATTTACGTAGCTGTTTCCATTTCAGTTTGTTGAACTAGGTTAAATAGTGGTAAGAGAAAGATACAAAATGGCCATCAACAGAGCTTTGACCTCCTTTCCTCCCTTTGGGACCATTAACTGAGGTCAAGACCCTCTTGCTGCCACCAAAAACACAGTTTTGCCTTCTCCATGCAATTTCTAGTGTTATAGTTTGATTTAGAGGTTAATGCTTTGCTTGAGATCCATTTTGCCATACTCATTTCTGTTTCTGCAATAAATATCCATTCATTCTTTCCTTTCCATATAGCATTGTTCAACATTCTATTTTCCTAGATTAGAATTTAGGTTAACATGAGATACAGTTATGTTTTTTTTGTGCAACTAGTTTCTTTGCTTGCTTAGTTTCAATGTTTAATTTGTAGCTCTCTTGCAGTACATCTCTGCTCATAATAATTCAACAAACCAGCCACCACCATCTCTTTTTGCTACATGTTCCACAGGTCAGTCACAGCCCCTCATAAATCTGCCCTAATTTGCCGTGTTTTTCTCATAAACTTTCCTCTCGTCCCTTGAACAAATCCAACCATCATTCTCTTTCATAATCCTTCTTGATGAACCTTGAACACCTTAACACATCCTTATAGTCTTCAGCTACCCTTTCCCACCATTTTTCCACCTTTAAAACCTCTAAAAAAACCCTCGGCATCCTCCTGTAGATCCCCCGCAGCCTCTTGTAGAAATTCCTGTAGGTGACTTTTTGAAGTCCAATTGTAGGGAAAGCCTCTAGAAGACCTTCTAGACACCCTCCATTTACTGGCTGGGGGAGACATCTACCAACTACCTTATGAAGACATAAAGACTGATTTTAGAAACCATTCTAGGGCAGCTAGAAAGAGAGGTAGGGGAGTCAACCCACAACCAGTACCTCCTCATCCAGTTCATTCCTTAAAGGTGAACTTAGAAACATGCTGGAAGACTTCAAGAGTGAGATGCTGCAGACTCTTGCCATGAAAATGGATACCTTGCATATCAAAAGGAAACAAGAGGAAGCAAAGAGGGCTTTGGCCATTTTTTGTCCTAGGTGCACCAAAAGGCATCCTAGGAATGAATGTCCATTGAACTCTATAGAGGTTTGTTCAGTGTGTGAAGAAGATCATTCTACAGATAAGTGCCCTTCCTTGCCTAGACTTAAAGCTGTATACCAAGGGGCCGAAGGAGCCACTGAACCACTCTATTTCATGAACCAAAGGAGACCACATGGACCTAGACCATACCAGTAGGGAATGCAAGGGACATCTCAGGCATATTACAATCCCAATCAAGCCACTTCCATACCTTCTTAAGGTCCCCTTGCTCATCCTTCCTGGTCCACACCTTCTCCTTGGTCTTATCCATCTCAATAGCCCAACCAGCCACTCATTCATTCCACTCCTATACTCAGCCACAACCTCAGTGGAATGCTTCTCATCAGGGGCAGAGGCCCCAATACAACTCTCCTCCTGCTCTTTTGCCTCCACCACCTGCTCAACCACAACCGTTGCCTCCTGCTCCACCAAGGCAACCCCAAATGCCTGCTCAACCGAACCCGAACTCGAACAACAGACATGCTCAACAAGTATACAGTGGGGAACCATCATGCCCAACCTATGCTGTGGAGATCTAGGAGATTAACCTACGATCTGGGAAGGTCCTCCTAGATAGCTAGCCTCCCCCTCAGGAGGTTGAGGAATATAAAGATGAAAGTGAACCAAAAGAAAATCCACCCTTTCCTGAGAGACTATCCGAGACAACACAACCCACCCCAGAAGAAATTGAACTTTTGGGAGAATTGAAACAATTAGTGTAAATATACCACTTCTCCAAGCCATAAAGAATGTGCCTATATACAATAACATGATCAAAGAGAATTGCTTCAGGCATCCAGGCAGGTGCAAGAGAGATGCCCCAACCATCAATGTCATAGGACAACTGTCTAACCTGATGTTGGGGCAGGTACGCTGTCCAGAGTATCTAGACCTTGGAAGCCCAGTAGTTCATGTCCACATCAATGGCACCATGATCCCCCATACCCTACTTGATCTAGGGGCTACCATTAATGTGATGACAAAGGACACCATGCTCAAGCTCAACCTTCAGCGCTCCTTGAGAAAGACCACGACAATACTGCAGTTAGTAGACCGTTCCACCGTGACCCCTGAAGGGATTGTGGAGGATGTGATTGTATCCATTGATTCTTAGGAGTACCTTGCTAATTTCTTGGTTCTCCAGCTGAAAGCAAAGCTCACTGGGTATCCTCTCATCCTGGGAAGACCCTGGTTGGCCACTGTCGATGCTTACATCAGTTGTCGAGCTGGGAACATGACTATCAATAACGGGCATATGTCCAAGTAGCTAATCTTATACCCTCCTACCCAACCCCTGCTAGAACATGATCTACCTCTCTGGTTGGAGGAGGAGGATGAGGATGAAGTCTATTCTACACCACTGTGTGCAATAGAAACTGTCATGGGGGGAAATAGCAAAATGAGGATGATATCATTGAAAATTTAATTTAGAATCGACCCCCCAGTATTTTGCCATTAGAATATCTAGTGAAAGAAACCCAAGACAATCCCTTAACTGATCTTTGTGGGGCCGACCCGACCTCTCTTCGTGTTAAGAATATAGAGTTCAGCCCAGAAAGAACCTTGAAAATCAACTCATCCTTATCCACCTCCCAGGAGAAGGAAATGTGTAGCTTATTGAGAAAACATTTAGATGCCTTCGCCTGGAGCTATAAGGAGATGAAGGGAGTGCACCCTTCAGTTTGTACTCATCACATTTACATTAAGGAAGATTGCAAACCAGTCAGATAGCCTCAAAGGAGGATGAATCCAACCCTCAAAGACATTGTCAAGGAAGAATTGCAAAATTTACTGGATGCAAGATTCATCTACCCCATCTCTGACAGTGAATGGGTCTCTCCTTTGGTGCTAGTAGCAAAGAAAATTGGTAAGTGGAGGATCTGTGTCGATTATCGAGAACTGAACAAGGCTACTAAAAAGGACCATTTTCCTTTGCCTTTCATAGATGAAGTGTTAGATGGTTTGGCGGGGAAAATGTTTTTCTCCTTCCTAGATGGGTTTAGCGGGTACAATCAGATTCAAATCAGCCCCGAAGACCAAGATAAGACCACCTTCACTTGTTCTTGGGGTACCTTTGCATATCGGGTCCTTCCTTTTGGTTTGTGCAATGCTCCTGCCACTTTCTAGAGAGCAGTATTGAGTATATTTTCTGAATTGGTTCATGATGCAGTGGAAATATATATGGATGATTTTACTCCTTATGGTTCTAACTTCCAGGAAGTTTTATCTAACCTGGGAAAAGTTTTGGACAAGTGTATTGAAATGAACCTGTCCCTCAGTTCGGAAAAATGTGAATTCTTGATGACTGAAGGGACCGTGCTAGGTCATGCAATATCTCAACAAGGATTGCAGGTGGACCCCAACAAAATTGCCATCATCCAAAGGGCCCCACCTCCTAAAAAGGTAAGAGATGTCCGAAGTTTCCTAGGCTTAATAGGATATTACGGAAGATTCATTAAAGATTTCAGTAAGTTAGCCTCTCCATTGTTTGGTATTTTGGGAAAAGATGTCGAGCTCATATGGACTGAAGCCTGTCAAGAAGCTCTAGATACCTTGAAAAGTAAACTTGTGACTGCCCCAATTTTGAGAGGCCCAAACTGGGCCCTACCTTTCCACATTCACATAGATGCCTGGAACAAAGAAATAGGAGTAGCCTTAGGGCAAGTTGATGAAAAGTTACCTTATGCCATATACTTTATAAGTAAAAATTTGTCAAAGGCAGAGTTAAACTACATGGCAACTGAGAAGGAGCTCCTAGCTATAGTGCATTCCTTAAATAAATTCAAACATTACATCACAGGCTATCAAACCTTTGTACACACTGATCATGCTGCAATTAGGTATTTAATGAACAAACCAGATGTAAATGCTTGCATTATTAGACGGTTACTTTTATTGTAGCAGTTTGATTTAACCATTGTTGATAAGCCTCGTAAGGAAAATGTTGTTGCTGACTTTTTGTCTAGAGTAAATTTGCCTGCAGGTGAGGAAGGAATGGTGGATGATCAAATTCTAGATGAACACCTATTTTCTATCTCAGCACTCTCCCCATGGTTTGTTGATATAGAAAATTACTTGGTTTTAGCACAGTTCCCACCACACCTGTCCTCGAAAGAGAAGAGAACGGTCGTGAGGAAAAGTGCCCCTTTCACCGGGATTGGGGGCAATCTCTTCAAACTTGGCCCAGATCAAATCTTGAGAAGATGTGTCAGGGAGGAGGAAGTTTTTGACATTCTCCTAACTTGTCATGACGAGCCTTGTGGAGGCCATTTTGCAGCAAAAAGGACTGCCTTCAAAATCTTGCAAGTAGGTTACTATTGGCCCACTCTTCATCAAGATGTGAAGAGATATACCAGCCAATGCGATTGGTGCCAAAGGATGGGGAAACCTACTCCAAAGGATGAGATGCCCATGCAACCTCAAGTGAATTTTGAGCCATTTGAGAAGTGGGGCATGGACTTTGTGGGTCCTATGAACCCTCCTTCAAAATAAAGGCAATACATCATTGTGTGCACTGATTACCTGACAAAATGGGTAGAGACAAAAGCAATCAAGGCAACAACAGAGGAAAAAGTTGTTGATTTTTTAAGAGAGAATATCTTCTATAAGTTTGGGTATCCAAGAGAACTGGTTATAGATCAAGGCAGTCAGTTCACTTCCAATTTGATTGAAGACCTGCTCACACATCATAAAATCAAGCACAGGACTTCCAACCCTTACCATCCACAAGCCAATGGGCAGGTGGAAGTCACTAAAAGAGCTTTGGAAGGAATTTTGACCAAGGTAGTGAGTAGCAACATAAAAGATTAGGCAAATAGATTGGTTGTGGCCACCTGGATCTACAACACCACATGGAAGACCACCATGGGGTTCACACCCTATGAACTGGTCTATGGGAAGAAGGCTTTGCTGTCAATATAATTTGAATACAATACACTAAGGATGGCAGCTCAGCTGGACCTAGGCCTCAACCATGCACAAAGGGAAAGGTTACTCTAGCTCAATGGATTGGATGAATGAATATTGCATGCCCTTCTCCACACAGAGGTAGTCCAGCTTCAAAGGAAGATATGGCATTGCAAAAATATCAAGGAGAAGCAATTCCAAGAAGGAGATTGGGCACTGCTCTGTGACTCAAGGTATAAAGATTTCAAAGGCAAGCTGAGGATAAGATGGCTAGGACCCTACATTGTAGACAAATGCAATGACAATGGTTCAGTTCTGATCAGAACCATTGACGAGGAAGCCATCTCCATGCTTGTCAATGGACATAGGTTGAAAATTTACAAGAAGCCCCTCTCCAAGCGAGAGTTCATTGAAGATTTGAATAAGACAGTGTTGGTGGTGGAGTAGGTCTCAGCCTCCACTCCACCCACTCACTGAGAAAAAAGGAAAAAAATAATAAGGACTCAAGTGAAAACCTCTATGAGGCACTTGAGTCCCATCATTGGGTTGAAAACCTCTTTTGAGGTGGCCTAATGATGACAAAAACAAAAAGAGAGAGAGAGAGAATAAGATCCCTAGGTGAAAACCTCCCTTGGAGGCACCCAAGGCAGGCAAGTAGGGTGAAAACCTCCTCAAGGCGCCCTAGTTGTCTTTTCAAAAAAAAAAAAACAGAGAAAAAAGGAAGAGAAAATTGACTTTTAAAATGCATTGCAAGTTACAGGTGGACCACAGGAAGCAAGAAGAAATGCCATAAAGCCTATTACTCATCCTCTAGCCTCTTCTCCATCATTTATGATCTTTTTTTCCACCTCTCCATGTTTTTTTCTGAAGGCTGTGTATCCTACAGGTGGCCTTTTGTATTCTACAAGAGGTTCATGTAGAAATCACAGAGCCTAAAATAGCTTTTAAAAACAGTTTGCGGAGATGGGGATTTTCATAGAGAGCATGTAGGCCATCCTACAACTATCCACCATCCTAACCATCCATCCGACACCTGCACCACCTCATTTCCATTGATTTCTTTCCCACCTGCAGCAAAAACACAGAAACCAGTTAAAAAAAAAAAAGGAAATAAAAAGAACAACACCTCCAAAAATCACCTGCAGCTTACCAAATACCTCTCCATTGCCATCAGTATCTTTAGTAGCATCCTCACAACTCCCATCACAAGAATCAACTAAAAATTTTGGATGGAGAAGAAACTATAGGAGCTCCTATAGGATTTCGTGTAGCAACTGATCCCCTTAAAATCAAGCTACAACAGCAAAATAGGTGCAAGCCACAGGAATGCAGAGGATGTCCAAAGAAATATTTAGCTAAAGGTTACCTGTACAAAATAAACGAGCCACATATCAAGGAGCAAAAAGCATAACAGCAGAAAGGATACATCCAAGCATGCAACAACAACAGAACTACGCAGCACCACAATACGAACATTTAACCTACAAGTAAGTGTCTAACCCTCTCCTCTATTGCATCTATATAATTCAAAAATTGCATGAATGAATGAGATGGTTAGGGTTAAACCAAAAAGGTAGCCAGTTAACTGGCCACCCTCATCCAGTTCGACTGTGCTCATCCAGAGATCCCACACACGTGTGCATAGTCAACTCATAGAAAATCCAAAAAAGGTAGTGGTGGGTGTATAAACTCCGATGCAAATGATGGGAAGTGATTGCAGGTAGAAGTCATGAGGAGTCATGATGACACAACAGTGGGGACCAACGGTCTGAATAATGGCAACGTACCCTTTTTGCCACCTGACTTCATCACTAGAAATATCTCGAGTAAACATAAGTACTCCTCCTCGAACTTATTCACCACCTTTGTTTTCATTTTATCATCATCCCTGTGGTTGCAACAAGCTCCATACTATCTCCATAGCCTTGAGACCATCATTCTCTGTTGCTTTCAGCCCTCCTCCTCTTATCGGCGTTCTACAAAAGCATTATCGGGTTCTACAGGAGCGGTAATAGGTTCTACAGGAGAACCTACAACCATTTCTACAGGAGGGGCAATAAGCAGTTTTACAGGAGAAAACACGGGGTTTTCGCTCAAATTCAGACATAAAGAGGTAGGATTTGCACAAAACCACCTTGGATATTCATATGTACAAGGAATGACGCAATTTTAAGGACGAATTAAACCTGAAAATAAGAGGAATTACATTAAAAAAATTCTGCCTGTTTCTTAAAAAAAAACTCAGTTTTTTCTCTGTTTCCTATTTCTGCAAAAATTGTTGTCTCCTTCTCCACCTGGGGTGTTCCAAAAGATTATAGACATAATGATAGGGGGATTCATGAGGAAGGAACCCATAAATTTAGTCAAGCTCCATGAACATCCTGAGGTAGTAGCCATTTTCACTAGAGCTAATTGGATGCCATTTTTCGAAAAATTCAGAGGGTATGATGAAGAAGTGACCCAGGAGTTTTCCCTTTCCTTGGTACCCCACTCAAATACCCATGCCACTGTTACTTTCAGAGGTCTCACCATGGAAATCACCCCAAAATTTATCAGGAGGGTTACCAGTCTTTCACTTGGACTACCCTGGAGCAAAGATGAAAAGCCATTGAGTCAAGTTGCCAAGAAAACCTTCTTCCAACCAAATGAGCATCTTGTAGAGGACAAAAATGGAATTAGAAGAACAAACATACCTTACCCTTGGGATGATGTCAGTTACCAAATTATCAAGTACATTTCCTGTGAAGGGAGGTATAGCATAGTTTATGGTTACCATTTCAGAATTCTGCATGAGCTGAAATATGGCATGGATATTCCCACACCCCAAAAACTCAGCATTCCTTATTTTCTCCTACAGTCCCTTATAGACTCCAACATTAAATTGAAGGTAGGAGGTCTAGATCAATTGGCTCACCATGGACTAATTAAAATGCTGGTGGAAGAAGCCCTCCACACCTTCACAATCCCCATAGCCTGGGATATCTTTAGAAATATGACAGAAGAAGATGATATAAAAGCCCTCACATATGACTTCAGTCCTTCTGAAAGTGAGGGGGAAGAACAAAAAGGGGAAGATGAGGAGGAAACCAAAATAGAGAAGGAAGAACCTAAAACATGGAAGGAAGAGACTAAAACAAAGGAGAAAAGGACCAAAGTAGAGAAGAATGAACCTAGGATAGAAGAGAAAAAGACTAAACCAGAGAAGAAAAAGACTAAAGCAGAGAAGGTAGAGACTAAACAAGATGAGAAGGAAACCAAAACATAGCTAGAGGGAACAAAGCTAGCAGAGGCAGAAAAGACAAAAGAAGAGGAAAAAGGGGCAAAGAAGATAGAAGTGTCTCTTGAGACACTAGAAAGGGAAGCAACAACTGTTCTTGCTGCCCTCAGCACCCCAGTTAAACCCAAACAAAAGAGGAAAAGGCAACCATCCATGTATTTCAGGGCTCAAAAAAGCACAAGAATAAAAATAGGGAAGCCACAACCATCCTCAAAAGAGCCTATCATAATTGAAGATTCCCTTACTGTCAAAAGGGAAGAATCTCCATCCAAAACCCCCATTACTTATGAAAAAGGAAGTCCTAGATCTTCCACTTGGAAGGAAAGAATAAAACTACAGGACTCAAAAATAGTCCTACAAGAGGCATAAATTGCTCTACAAGAGACCCTAACAAAGCTATAGGAGACTGAGAAACTTGAGAAAAGGGCAGAAGAGAAAATCAAGGGGAAGGATGAAACAACAGAGATTCAAGAACGTGACCCCCAACCTAGTTTGGGCTCTTAGTACAATCTCCTTGGGGGGGGGGGGAAATCATCCCACAGAAGTTTGCAGTCCCACTTTTCTTTGGGTAGGAGAAAGAAAGAGTAAGGAGCCATAGATGGATGCAAATTGCCAAGTCCAAAGGGGTGGAAGACATTGGCCACATGGAAAGCAAGCTTAGAGAAATGGGTTAGGAGTTGAGCACTGTAAGACATACAGAAGCAATCAGAAGATCTCACTTGGAAGCAGAAAATGAAATGTTAAGAAAACAACTGCAAGAAAAGGAAACACAATTGGCATGCATGGCCAGCTGGTCTATGGAGGCACTACAATGCAAGCAACCAGAAAAATCATATGGAGTATACCTCAAAGACTAGTGGCTACAGTTTCAGATCAAGACCTTGGCACATAGAGGCACCATGTCTTTTCAAGATTATAAACAGTTTACAGACCTATGTGACCAAAGTTCAGCAGAAGACAAGGAAAAGATAGCAGAATTTTATTTGCATAACTTGGCCCTCACTGATATGAACCTATGGGACCCCAATGCTAGGATAGGGGACTTGCAACTGATTTCCATGGCATCATGGATGAATCATGAGGAGAAAAGGGCAATAGAAACCAAAAAGTTGATGGAAAAAGAGAAAAATGAACCCTTAATGATCCGAGTTGAGCCAGCAGACCCCATGGCTCTCATCAGTGTCCACCAGTTGCTTGCAAATAATCCTCAAAGTGCCCCTAAGTATATCAATGAGCAGGCCCAGGCCATTGCACATTTTGAAGGAAAGATTACATGGGGAAGAATATATTCATGCTTGTATGAGGGGGTGGAACACTTTCCCACATAGTCTGCAAATTAGGGAGTATCACTCCCCAATAAGGATGAAAGAAGCATTAAGGAGAGTGCCACTGTACAAGCGCTCTATGCAGAGTTTGAAGGCCAATTGGATTGGCCTCAAATTGAGTCCTCCACTGTTGCTAGGCCTACTGGAAGGTGTAAAAGAGGAAGAAGAACAACAACATTGGGAAGAGGTGGACAAAAAGGCAGGATTCCATGATAAGGAAGAGGATCTCACATCAGAATCATGGTATGTCAGGGAGACCATCAGGGCCATCAAAGATGAGGAGATAGACTAGTTGCTCAGAGGATGAGCAACACATTCAGTAGGGGGTGATGATGAGCCCCATAAATGGGTAACTATATGGGCTCATTTTGCCTCCTAACTTAGCTTAATCCACCATTCTCATTACTTTATTGCATGTTTTTGATTATATTTATGCTAATAGAGTGAGTTAGGTTAGTCATTATGCCATGAAGTCTAATGTGTGCTTTATGCAGATTTTTGGTCAATTTTCAGACAAAGTCAAAGGTTTAATGAGCATTTGGCAGCCAATATTCAAGGAAAACAAGGGGTAGGATTTGTAGGGGGTTGTCCCCCTAATTTATGACCCCCTACTTCGAATCTTCCTTCAGAAGGCTCGGAGCATAAGCAACCACATCAATGCATCAAAGGGGCAGTCGAGCAAGTGAAGAATAACTGTTGTCTATCTCAAGACTTGGGAGCCAAGCCTCCTTGATTTTAGGAGAGCTGTTGGGGGATCTAGTTGTATAAATAGAGAGGCTTAGGGCCTCATTAGGTTGTTGGATATTAGTCAAATTTTCGCACTTTTGTTGCAGCTTTTGCTCAACCCATTTCGAGCTTACTTTTGTGGACAATTTTATGTAATGTGACTATTATTTTGATCATGAAGATGAAATCTTTTCTGAGACAACACTGAGTTCTTCCAGAGGGCTGAACCTCTTGGGTTAGGGCCCAACCCAAGCTGCCGAACATGTCTTGTTTTGTATTTATATATTTTGTTGCAGTTCATGAATTAGTTGCTGTTAGATAGATTTCTTCCTTAGTAAAATATGTTGCTTTTTGGTGATTTACATAAATGTTTCCATTTCAGTTTGCTGAAGTAGGTTAAATAATGGTAAGAGAAAGATACAAAATGGCCATCAACAGAGCCTTGACCTCCTTTCCTCCCTTTGGGACCATGAGTTGAGGTCAAGACCCTCTTGCTGCCACCAAAAACACAATTTTGCCTTCTCCATGCAATTTCTAGTGTTATAGTTTGATTTAGAGGTTAATGCTTTGCTTCAGATCCATTTTGCCATACTCATTTCTATTTTTGCAATAAATCTCCATTCATGCTTTCCTTTCCATATAGCATTGTTCAAGATTCTATTTTCCTAGATTAGAATTTAGGTTAACATGAGATACAGTTATGTTTTTTTTTTTGTGCAGCTAGTTTCTTTGCTTGCTCAGTTTCAGTGTTTGATTTGTAGCTCTCTTGCAGTACATCTCTGCTCATAATAAGTCAAAAAATCAGCCACCACCATCTCTCTTTGCTACATGTTCCACAGGTCATTCACAACCCCTCATAAATCTGCCCTAATTTGCTGTGTTTTTCTCATAAACTTTCTTCCCGTCCCTTGAACAAAGCCAACCATCACTCTCTTTCCTAATCCTTCTTGATGAACCTTGAACACCTTAACACATCCCTCTAGTCTTCAGCTAACCGTTCCCACTATTTTTCCACCTTTAAAACCTCTAAAACAACCCTCAACATCCTCCTGTAGATCTTCGTGTAGATCCCTTGTAGCCTCCTGTAGAAATTCCTGTAGGTGACTTTTTGAAGTCCGATTGCAGGGAATGCCTCCAAAAGGTCACCAGAGCCCCCCTAGGACCCATCCACACCTTCCTACACCTCTGCAAACTCCAAAGTAGCCCTCCATCACCACCTAATCGCTGCCACATCTGCAAACAAATAAATTACATGCATGATAATTTCACATAAAATACATAAAAACCCAAAAAGATGTTTTTCCTCATTTCCTCCTAGAAATAGCTTGAACAGATGTTGTTTAATTCCTAAGTAGGTAATGGCATGCATTTTATGGTTTTTCATCTCTCTTTCTGCAAAAGTAGGGTTAGTTGGTTAATTAGGGTTTGCTAGGGTTACTTCACATTTCAGTGTTCTTTCACTTTCTGCAAGTAGAGTAGCCTCTGTAGAGTGAGCTTTCCTTTCTTTCATCACACATAAAGCTTCTTCTAGAAATCATAGAAGATGGCTTGAGCTCCTAGTGATATTGCACTAGATGACCAAGTGACAGCCTGCAGTAAGAACTAGTACTTGTGCATAAAACACCATCGCTTCAAAGTTTGTTACGAACTACCGGGTTGATAAAAGTAAAGTAGGAAGCCCCAGGAGTTGCAGCATTATTGCTGCAATACTGGTGTCACCAATGAAGCTATTGAAGAGTTTTTGAAAAGTGGAAATGAAAATACTTGGACACTCCAATTGAATTTCAAGAAATTATGACAATATATTGTTGAACCTAACTTGGCTTCCGATAGTTGATTGAAGCATCGATGTTCCATGTGAACACCTATCCGTATATTCTGAATCAATGCATGATTGAGCCACTTCATACACATTGAGTTACCACTGATCTCACTTCAAGATATTTGCATGAGATGATCTGTTTTTGGTCTAAGACATTCTTCCTATGATATGTGACTGCATGGACGTATTGATGCTATTTGGGATCTTTGTTGATGAGATAAGAATATTTGGGTGCTACATTAGTATGATATCTACCATGATGTTTTGGATGAGAAGTCTGTAGCTTTAAGCATGACCGAGGTTGAGTACGATGTTACTAGCATGGTTAGCTGTGAGGAAGGAAGAAGAATCTATTTGGAGATCCATTTGAGCAATGTTTGTATATGATAGGGATACATTGCAATAATAATGAGTGGGATCTGATTGGCATATAGCTTTATCCGTTGCTGTTGTATGAGACAAGCTTAAGCTTGTGGTTGCTACCTCTGTGAGAGGGAGGATGACTATGATATCCCTTTTGTGATATGCATATTTTTGTTGTAATATAATATTGGATTTGATGCCCTGTTTGAAGAGGATATTGCTGCTATTGAGACATAATGATTACTAGATATGAGCACAATGATATATTTATGATCTATAGAGTGTATTGCTGATCAAGGACACCGAGCCAACTCTTCCCCCCTGTTTAAGCTCCCAGGGTGTGGAATTGAAATGGAGGGATCTTGGGGTTGAGGTATCTATGGAAAATAAGGTATCATCCCTATATGTTACCCATAGGGTTGGAGATGTTTCTTCCCTATCTTGGTCTTTATAGAGTATACCCCAATTGGCATCACACCCACAAGTCAGGCTTGTTGGGATTGTCTTTCCCTGTATGGCCAACGGGTTGAGGAGGCATGGGGCATGTGATCCTTACCTTTTGGTAAGTCAGGTATCTAGCTCAATATTGGATTATGATGCAGGTGTTCTAGCACATGAATCTTGAGGGTCATCAATGGGAAGATCGTTAGGCAACAAGATGGGTTGAGATGTGCCCCCATATATCACCTATTTCTTGATATGGGGTTGGAGATGTTTTTCTCTCCCATGATATTCTGGGTTGAGACTGAGCTCCCTAATGTGGTTTTAGCTCGAGATATTCTCCATGATGTTGTTTTAGATTGAGCTAGGCTTTCTAATATTGATGTGGGTCATAGATTTGGCTCCCCGCTGATGTTTCCCATGTGGTAGCATTGGGTTCCCCAATTGCTATGATTCTAGGTGGTAGTAGTGGCTCCCTGATGAATGGAGGTTGGTAGCTTAGGCTCCCCTCTAATGTCAAATTCTTCTTCTTTTATATTAGAGAATGTTCGACATATGAGCAGGGGCAATCAATTGATAAGAAAGAATAAGAAAGAGATGAATCAAGATGAACAATGACGATACATGATGATGAGATAGTTGATATTGGATATGATTTGATGATAGGATACACATGATACGATGTAAGTGGAATTCTCCTTATTTGAGCGTGAGCGTTAAAATTGGAAACTAGGGCCAAATTCCACTTTGGATAGCTCATTTGATGGAGATGATGATTGCATTAAATTCCTTTTCTTGAGGAACAAAATCGACCTAAAGATCATCAAATTTGGACAAGGGAAAGTATATTTTTGAATTATGAGCCCACATGTGCATATTTCATCAGGTCATCCCTAAAGAAAATTGGTTACCCTTGGAAGACTATAAATACAAGTGACCTCTACCTCATTTTGAAATCATCATGAATCATTCTTCTATTCTCTTTCTTGTTTTTGGTTTGGACATGTCTTAGGTAGGTCCGTGAAGAAATGGGTTCACATGAAGGTGAAATTTCAAGCTTCGAAGCTTGTGCATATTTTTCTAGGGTTTTGTTTCTTGGTTGGAGGCTTACCAAAGGACATATTTGACTGGTCACTAGCTGGTAGGCTTAAGGGAGAGAATGGAATCTCCCAGGCTTGCATGCCCACTTCCTCCCTACGAATGGGACCTAAAGTTGTATTTTTTTGTTGATCAAAGTTTTGAATCATTGACCATAGGATTCAACAATTGACCACAGATAATGACTGTTGATTTCAGGGTTTTGATGCAAGGTGTTGAGTATTAACATTGTTGGGTTCATCTCATGGATATTGTTTAGTTAATTTTACTAGATAGATTAATGGACAAAGATATGGATTATTGTACTCTCTTTTGGTGAATCATTCAATGACAATCTAATAAGAAGAATAATTTTAAAAGGTTTTCCCCATACTGGTTTTTTCCATGGTCTTCGATCAATCTTGGTGTCTCTAAGTGTGAATGATTTTCTTATATTGTTCCTTTATGTTCTGCTTCACTAATGACGATGATATTGTTCTTTCTACATAATTTCATATGTTGCTGATTAGTGATGTAAATCTGAATAATGATATGATGCTATGGGGTAAATTTAAATATGGAAATAATGAAATGCAATTATCAAAGCAAAGAACAATATAGCCCAAAGAAAAATTAACACTGATTAATAACGACTATAATAGATGCATTAGAAGTAAAAGTATGCAACAATAAATATTTATTAAAATCTAGACTATACAATGCTGGGGCATAAATAATTTCTTGTTTAAACTGAGAAAAGCTATCTTTCTCCGTTTGGTCTCACTTGTAAACTGCATCCTTCTTGATCATCTCTTGTAATGGCTTAACAATCTCTGCATAATTTGAGATGAAATTCCAAAGGAAATTGATTTTCCCCAAGAAGGACTACATGAACTTCTTATTCAAAGGGAAGGGAATTTGAGAAATAATCTTGACCCACTTCGGGTCCACTTTAAGTCCACTCTTGGCTGTAATGTGTCCCAAGAGATTTCCCTTGGATACTCCGAAGATGCCCTTCTTTAGATTTAAAGATATAACATATTTTCGACACCGCTCAAATATTTGTCTTAGATGACGGAAGTGATCAGATATTTTCTTCAAAAATATTGTAGCATTATCCAAGTACACGACTACACTTTGTCCAATAAGAGCATGAAATATGATTTCCATAGCTTGCTGAAAGGTAGCACCAACATTTATGAGTCTAAATGGCATCTGCCAAAACATGAATGTACCCGATTTAGTCATGAATTTAGTTTTTAACCTGTCAGGTTCCACTACTAGCACTTGGTTGTATCCAAAAAATCCGTCTAATAAAAAGAACACCTTTGACCCAGATACCGTTTGGAGTATCTACTCTAGATGGCACATGATAATTATCTTTATCTGAAGTTCAGTTCAGGTTGCCAAAATAAATACATAAGCATATCTCTCCAAACTTCTTTATGTCAGGAACCAAATTTGAGACCCATGTATAATGATGAACTTTAAATATGATCCAAGCATCGAGCAATTTACTTAGTTCTTTCTGAATGAGTGGTTGAAGTGTAGGATGATTTTTCCTTAACTTTTGTTGAAATGGATTTATCCCTTCCTTAATGGGTATCACATGCTAGATAATTCACATATCATAGGTTTTCAAATCATCATATGTCCATGTGAATAAATCTTGGTATTACTTAAAGAGACAAAGAATGGCTTGTTGCTCTTGGGGAGAACAGCACGTACCGAGATTCGCATATTTCAGATCTTCTTTGGTACCTAAGTTAACTTGTTTGTGTGATAGTGTAGAACTATGGGTCTTTGCATTGGTTGGTCCCTTAAAGTGGTTCTACATGTCATAAATATTTTCTAAAGATACCACACGCTTAGGCATGGGCTTCCCTTTATGTGCCTAAGTTGATTCCTGAAAATCCCTTTCATGATCATCTTCATCTATCACCGCATCCTTAAACACGTCAACATTGGCCATAAAATCTAGTATCTGTTGGTCATCATTGAAAACACTAAAATTGGAGAGGTTATCAGGTACACATGGCTTATAAATAATCACAATAGAAAAACCATCTCTAAGTGGCAATAACCTAGCAGTAGATTTAGGTAATGTGTTTGCGATGGCTGCATTGTGAATCCTAGGAACATAATTGATATTAAAATCTTGAAAGAAAGAAATAAGATGCAATAACTCTTGCTGGTAGTTTTTAATATTAGGTGACACAAAATGTATAGTATTTCGTACCTGATGTGTGAATTTATGAGTCACCTATTGCCTTTAACACCTCCACCTCGAGGTCTATGTCTTTCTTTAATGCCATAAATAGTGCTTCGTATTCAACAATGTTATTTGTGCACTCAAATTCTAACCGACATGAGATCATATACTTTTTCTTTTGTTGATCAATCAAAATACAACCAACTCAAGAACCCTCATTTATTTCAAACCATCAAATTATAAAGTCTGAATGTTAGTAGAAATAAGGTTATTTCCTATGCTAGTACTATTAACATGTTACAAATAAGAGGGCCAGGGTGCGGCTCTAGGCCTACTCTCAGAGCAATTTATTGGAGTCGATAAGAGAAAATCTGATAGCAAGAAGTCAATGGAGACCTTCTTAACTAGCACGAGTAAAGGACCAAATAACTGATGTGATACTGAAGATAATTTTGATAGACTGGGTATGGATGACTGAAAATGAGTCAAGAGACACCGCAAAATCACCAATACAAGTTGACCTCCCTTGAATAAAAGCACGACTCATATGTGACTATATGGTAGGGTAAAATAACTTTGTATAAGTTTGCAATGCAGGAGGCATTAAAAAACTCTCCATATGATTGGAAGAGATAACCAACCGAAGAAGGAATGACTTAATAACAAGGTTTTGGATCTCCTAAAGTCAAACTAAGTCCCATCGCAAATGGAGGAAAGATTTATCTTGAATTCTTTGTTTAAGGGCGACATAACTGACTCTTGCTACCATCAAATATGGAAGTAAATGTCCCATTCCCCTCTTTTTGAAATACACACACACACACACACACACACACACACACACATATATATATATATCTATTTTTTTTCATATTTAAAGCCCGACGAAGAATAAAAGAATGCCTATAATACAGTGGAAAGAACGAGTGTCCAAAAATAGATGTTCTAGTTCCTGAGGCTGGAACATTCCTATGCTCAATACAAGGTGGAAAAACTGGTCGTCGACACTCAAAGGAATTTTCTTTCCACAGATAAAAAAGTGTCAAGTCGTAGAGGATAATGAATGCATGGTTTTGAACTTGCAGAAAGGTCATGGTAATAAGTGGCTTATACACGAGTCCAAATGAAGCTAACTTGAGGCCAAAAGGGGTACAAGTAGTCAATATTCAATGCAACAATACAACTTAACACATGGGAGCCTCTAGGGTATAAAGCTAGAAAAATAACGAAGAAGAAGAGAAATGAGGCTTCATCGCAAAGTCATGGCGGGAGTAAAGAGGACTCCCGAGCCTAAGCACTTCTTGCAGCATGGGAAACATATGCTAGCAAGGATATAACTAGGAATCCCATGTAAGGAATGGCTCTACCATTATGTTACAATTTTATAAGACAACAAGTGAAAGTGGTTGAAAACGACAACATAATGGGGTCGACCCTATGGAGAAATATCACAGTATGAGGTTAGAGTGGATAAGGCAACGGAAAAAGTGATATATCCTAACCTATATTCCACTAATGAAAACGATACCTGCCATGATAGCTCTGCAATCATGGAGTTGAAGTGTTGAAAAAAATGTCTCAAATTCTTCACTTACCTTGAAAAGCAACCTTCCCCAACATTTCAAGCCAATAATTAAAAGTTCATGACATAATAAAATTTAGAAGATATGAACTTTATAAAAGTGGGTTTTTAAAATTTCATTATAAAAAGACATTTCAACTCACCACAATTCATTTTGTCTTGCAAGTGTTGAGAGTTTGAGAGCTTGGTAGAAAAATTTGGGCAACCACATTCCATGATTTCCTCAACCCATTTGTCAACCAAAGGCTTCTAGGTAATTATAAACTCATCTTGTTATCTTTTCATGCATTTTGAATAAATTCAAGTGATTTTTCATCGTAGGAAATTTTAATTTAAAATTTTCTTTTGCGTTTAAGTGGATCGACCCTTTGAAACTCGTGTGTAGAAAACCCTACACACGAGTTTTCAAAGGTAAAGCCACGTGTACACGTGACTATCATTTAGAAAAGACGCGTATGCATAAACAAATTTGAAAAACTCAAATTCTAATGGAAGAAAGTTCTTCAAATTGCAGGATGTCAATTGTTTGGAAGGAGAGGGAGCATAGTGAAGTTGACAACGAGGTTTTAGGAGATCAAGGAGCATTGGATGCATAAAGAAATTGTGGATTGCTCAAATTTGATATGCTGTCAAACATGAAAACCCAAACACGGTTGCTAGAAATTCTTGTCCATTACTGAGACCCATACTAAGAGGTCTTTATGATAGATCAAATGCCTTTGGAAATGGATGTAGAAGATATTTACTTCATTATAGGGATTTCCTGAAAAGGGGATGCAGTTGATCTAAAAGAGAGGGCCCGGGGAGGCCTAAATGTCTCTGATTACATAGACATCTACTGCACAGAGGGAAAATACAAGGTCAGATCTCAAATTTCGATCAAGAATGTGAGAAGCTTACCAATCAAGATCATTATCTTTACCATTGTCATAGTGACAAGCTCAGTAGCTCTAAACTAGGCCTCTCGACGAGCCATTTTCTTGGCTGTAGAGTGCCTTTGTCCAAAAGTATTTGATTGGTGCATATGCCTCCTAACTTGTATGAAAAAGCAACTAACTTCAGTGAGACGTGGGAAAACAAAGCATTTTGAATATGGAAGCATACTTTTCTCCTTCTTTGAGAGAGTACTAGCACTCCGACCCAGAGTGTCTACCACCATCAGCAGTCCTAGAGATCCGAGGATGGCCAGATGGTTAGTTCTGATCAGGCGACTAGGCAGGGGCAAGGTCACGCGAGGAACATTTGATGATGAGTTCTTCCTTTTGTGGGAGGAAAAAATCATAGCTGTAGATGATGATCCCTATGCAGGTATAGAATACCAAGAGGACCCAGATCTGGCCCTTCCTGAGGGCACTGCATAGGGCGAGATGGGTCAAAATTTTAAATTTTATGTTATTTGATTTATTTTTATTTTTATTTTGAATATGATATATTAGAAGTTAAAAAATATTTTTTCGTGAAACAAAAATCTTAAAATATTATTTGATCATGATGTAGATGTTGGACCAGTGAGACCCAAAGGTCTGCCTAGGCACATGCATCATGGGAGAGACATGGAGAGAGCAGTAGCTGAGACTCAGAGACTCTCACATATAGTGCAAAGGAACTTGGAGAGTTTAACTTTCCAGGTTCCAATGGTAGCTATAGAGGATCTTTGTGAGGCTGTTTAAAGGCGGGTGATAGGAGTACCATGAGAGTGGGTGCAACTCTTTCGACAGATGGAAAATTCCATCGTCTCTTCCATGATGCTCATCCAGGGCAAGGCCCAAAGACTTAGATTTTAGATGGCTGATCTTTTATGGACATGACCGGGCTTAAGCCTTAATTTTGTAGGACATTTTTCCACATTTTGTAATATTTTTAACATATTATTCCTATATATATACGTATAGTTTCTTGATGGTTTGATCATATATACAAATGATTTCCTGGTATTTTTTATTTCAATGTGATGACTGACTATTATGCCAATCTAATGCTTGATTTGTTATAGAATCAACAAACGAATTTTTTGATCATGGAATATGAATGAAAGTAATAAAATTAAATGATCTTTGTAATAATCTCACTCTCAGAAATTGGTGATGTAATAAAGGATCTCTCACATGATATATGTTATTTAGTTGAGACACCACCAGTTGTGAATCCAAATAAAATACTAACGATTCAATACCAAAAGATATTACTTTAGATAGTAAATTAATGATAACACTATATGCAACCATATTATTGGATGCAAGACCAATACATGTGCCTCTTGTGACTAACAACTGACCAGATGGATAGTATCTTACCCAAGCGGTAGAAGCTAAGTTCCGAGTATGTCTACTAGCACCATCGGCATATCCTAGATACACCAGATCACCCATTGACACCTGCCAAAGCAGACCAAAATACCACCATCACCACGAGACCCATA
Organism: Pinus taeda; assembly: GCA_000404065.3. Taxonomy (NCBI): domain Eukaryota; kingdom Viridiplantae; phylum Streptophyta; class Pinopsida; order Pinales; family Pinaceae; genus Pinus; species Pinus taeda. The sequence goes on along the minus strand of APFE030081721.1, from coordinate 51,035 downwards.
GACAAAAATAAATGATTATGTACAATATTTTCAAAACAAAGCAAATGCTAGGCAATAACCTAGGCATAATACTTCTTAAGATAGAGCCCATTTTTGGGCTCCGACAACATATTTCCTTCAAAGTCAACTAACTCATAGGCACATTTCTTCAAGACCTTTCTAATGATGAACGAATTGTACCACATAGGTTTGAACTGCCTCGCCCCAAGGTGTATTTATCTTGGTCATAGACCAGGACAAGATCACCTTCAAAGAAAACCCTAGGACACACAACCTTGTCATATTAGGTTTTTACTCTCTTTTTATGAGCCTAATTTATTGTGGTTGCATCTCAACGCTGCTCATAAAGATGTTCCAAATGAATAAGGCGTTATTCAAGACTAGATGTGTCTGGAAGAAGTTTGACTACTAATTTAAGAGATGAAATCTCACATTCTATAGGGAAGATTGATTCCAAACTGCAAACTAGTTGAAAAGGAGTAAAGTCCATGGTGGTCTTAACCGACATCTGGTATGCCCAAAGTGCAGGATAAAGCATGATGTGCCAATTGGATCTAGCTTTATTTATTTTCCTTTGCAGGATAGTTTTGCGGGATTTATTCATGACTTCAACCTGACCATTAGCATGAGGATAATACAGAGACAAATTCTCCTCCTGAAATCCCAATTTCAAAGCCAACTCAGACATCATCTTATTCTAGAAATGACTTCCATGCTCAGTGACAATCTCCTTTGGAATACTGAAACGAGAAATGACTTGTTTGAAAAGGAAAAGAGTTGTTGTCTCACCATCATTTGTGAAAGTAGGCATAGCTTTGGCCCACTTCATAAAGTAGTCCAGTGCTATGATAATGTAGTTGTGACCATTCGTTGAAGTCAGGTTACAAGTCGTAAAATCAATACCCCACTTTGTGAACAGAATGACAATGATGATGGAGAAAATCAGAGCTGGATGAGCGCGCATTTTCTGAGTATATATTTGACAAGGATGACACTTTTTGACTACTTCCATGCAATCTTTAAAAATCGAGGGCCAAAAATAACCTGCACACAAGATTTTTTGGGCTGTAGCAAGCCCAGATAGATGACCTCCATAATTTCCACTGTGGCAGTCATTAGTAATAGACTCAATTTCTTCTAAGGTTAAACAACATCTAAGGATCAAATCAATCCTACGGTGATATAAACTGTCACCGATAATAATATAATTTTTCGCTAGGCGACGCAATTTTCTGCATTTATCCTTCAAAAAATCCAAAGGAAACTTCGAAGTCTATAGATATACTATTATGTCTCCATACTAAGGATCTTGTGAAGAAATGAGGAAGAGATGTTCATAAGGAAATGACTCTTCATAAACAACATCTTCTTCACAAGGCAACTTTGAGACAAATTCTGCGAATACTAAAAATGTTTTGGACTTAGCTGACATGAATTTGAGATTGAATTCCTGTAATATGGCAATCCATTTATTATATTTCCCCCCAATCACTTGCCTACTGAGGACAAAATGAAATGGGTTGACATCGACCAACAAAAAGGTTTTTATAAGTAGAATATAATGCAGAAGATGCTGGATAGCGTGAACTGCTGCCAAAGCTAATTTCTCTATATGAGAATATCGAAGTTTAGGATCGACTAAGCCTCGGCTCAGATAGTAAATCACATGCTTTCTGTTATCACAAAATCATGTACTGATGGATGCTAATCAGTTAGACTCTATGTAACTATTTCAGACCAGACTCTTGGCTAAGGATTAGCCTCCCTAACCTGAGAGGGCTCTCTCAAAATAAACTACTGATTTATCTTTAAACACTAAGAGGGCTAACTCTTATAATAAGAACTTAAATAAGCATGATGGTTGGGAACACAACATAACATTTCTTCCATTGGGCTCATGGAGTCAAATACCATTTCAGTAAACTATCAACTACTCATTCATGGAAGTCAAGGCATGTAATGTTTAAACACTCAAAACATTTCTCAAAAGAACCTCAACTCATAAATATACACAGGAAGTCTGAGCACTAGGTGAATTCAGAGTGATTGTATATCTATAGATCCGTAAAATATGAAGGATAAGACAAAACCACAAACATCTTGAGCATTTGAACAAAGTATGAATCTTGAGAAGAAAAAGTAGTCTTTCTATTACTATAAAAAGTCTTTTACACAGGCCAATATAAACTCTGTTTTTTTTTTTTGCATAAACATCCAACCCCCATTACATCAGAGTTTCATCTATATATAGAAAAACATTCTTAACTACTTTGAGCCTCCTCCTCAAGCATGAGGGGAGCTCGATGACTGTCATTAACTACCCCTATCTATTTTAACAGACTCATTAAACACACAAAGTATTAAGCTATAATTACAAAGAGTCCTAATCAAACATAAATTCTAATTCTATTCTCCTCATTACATGATTCCTTTCTAGATCTTCGACAGCTGTCTCCTTTAGTTTTGGCCGTGATAGCTGAGATAAGGATGCAAGGAACAAGATTAGCATTGGATGCTGAATGTGCTGATGGTTCATTGATCATAAAAACAAACCCCTGTTTTCTCGGCCCTTGTTTCCCACCATCCTTCGAGAGTTAAGCAATATGTTCCCAGCTCTTTAATACCCCAAAATTTACGAGCATCACCATATTCCTAGATTTGCTGGAAGCCTTGTTGATTGAACAGGTGTACAAGCCCAAATCTTCGTATGCATCTTCAGCCAAACCCTAACCACTGGTAATAAAGTACCTTTATTAAAGCTGTAGCTTAAGACAAAATATTTCACCTTTATGGAGAATGCACACTTATCATTATCTGAATGGCCCTGCTAGCCTTATGTGGTCTCCTTGATGTTCATTAGGCATTTTCTTCAAAAATTTGCTGACCTCATCATTGAACTGTTTATTTTCTTCAAAAAACAACACCTACAGCAGTTTCGTAGCGCGCTACGAAACTGCTGTTTTTTCAAAAACACAGTATTTAGTGAATGTCTCGATATTCTTTGTGATTTTAACAGCTCTGCCATCGGTTTCAAAACTCCTATTTTACCTTGGATTTATATAGCCGTGCTTACATGCCTTAAAAAATAATGAACTTAAGCAAAATTAAGCAAAACTTTGGAACAGCACCTGACTCAGAATTCTGCAATTTCATTTGGCAGCTAATTTATTTAGCTGTGCCTTTAATTTTGCAACCTCCTTTTCCATGGCTGCGATTTCAGCTATGGCCCTCTCCATCTCAGCCACTTCTCTTTCGGGTTGCCTCCCACTGGTTCTTTGTAGATGCAGTGTTTCCATCTTTTGCTTCCTTTGTTCTGGATTGTTTCTCCACTTCTCTTGCTTGTTTTCTTATAAAAGGTTTTTTCTTTATTTTCTCTGCTTCCTCTGTTTTGGGCAGCTGTTTAATTACTTTTGTTCTGGGCATCTTTATAGCTACCCCTTCTTTATGCACCTTCTCGGCCTCTTTAATTTGTTTCCTTGTAACTGGCCTTCGTGGTTTAAACACAAACTCTTCACCAGGTTCATCAAACCTTAACCTCTTCGAAGCCTTTGATTTTTTAGTGCTCTCTGGTGATGATTGATTTAAGTCAATGTGCATTGGCTCAATATGCACTGATTTAGCCTGTTCAAAATCAATAGCCTCAAGCAAATCATTTAAACTAGGCTTCGATATTGGAATTTCTTCAACAGCTACTGATTTGCCCTTCTCCTTACTTAATTGACTTCTGGTCTTTACTCTTGATACCTGTTCAACCCCACTTGATCCAGGTGCATCTTTCTTGTGCTTGACCTTCTCCTTTGATGATGGTTGAGATGGTTCTTTGATAACCAATGGCTTCATTTATTCCTTCAATTGGGTCTTGGTCTTCTTCTTATCTTTATCTCCTTTCTAAGCTCAGCAAGAGTAGGTTCCTCAATTGACCTTTCTCTTTCTCTAACAGGCAATGGGGTGAGGCCTGTCTTACTCTGAAAACCAACCATAAAAATAAAAGAATCCCAATCCCGACCAATTTTTTGCAGACTATCCAACACTAACAGTTTTACTAAACCATGATGAAACAATGATGTCTCCCAATTATCCTTCTTCAACTGAATTTTATCACACATCTTGCTGAGGCTACGAAACAAGTAGAATGGGATATCTATAGATGCTTTTCCTATAAAATGCAGCAACAGCTTAAAATGATAGGAGTAAACTTTAGTATATCTCCCTTCACATGTTAAATACTTTTGAATACATGTAAGGAGAAGTGAATAGTGTTCCTTTACATAATTTCTTGGCACAACCTTTGTAATATCTTCATTCACGTAAGGTTCCTTCAAGAATTCCTTATAGGGGTTCATATCAAATTTGAAGTTTTTAAACCACTCCTGCCCTCCTCTCGGAATTTCAGTCACATTAGCAATAGCCTCTGGAGATACTAGGAATTCTAACATAGACACTTTAGAACTTAAACCTGTAAAATTTAAGGCAAATGCTCTTGTTACCTCAGCATGCCCACCCTGTAGCTTCTCACAAAATCTCCAGCAACCAGCATCCTTAAAAGCTTTTCTAACACCTTCATCTCTTAATGCAAGATCCAATCCCTCAGGTTCTATTCTTTGACATCTTCCAGACCGATGCCCCTTCTTCTCCATTTCGCTTTGAAATCTTTCGCACAGAGAAACACCACCAGCTTCAAATCAAATGGCAAATTCAAATTTTGGAACGCAGGCTCGCTTGCAATTAGGTTCTTTTAAGGAAGAAACTCGGGCTCCTTTGCAATTTAACAGTCTTATCATACAAGCGGGTTAGTTCATGCATCATTAACAAACATCATGACACTACCATGCATTACAAATCCGTTTGAATGATTTTTATGTGCGTGGCTATGAACCTATTGGTGGAATGATGGCTCATAATCGCTTGGAAAGGACGCCAACTGACAATAAACAGACAGACACAATGACTCATCCCCCCAGACATGACATTTCGAGAATCTGCACTGCAAAATCCCCGAATCCGCGATTTCGTAGCGCAGATAGTTATAAATTATCAAAATGCGCTACGAAATGGCTGGTTACTGACACGTTGCGAAAAAGCTAAAACATCATTGCGCTGCCAAATCAGCCAATAAAACTGCGCTGCGGAAATGCGAAAAGGGCCAGTGACATAAGCAAGATAAGACATGCCTTATACAATCATGATGGAGGATGACTAACGGTATTTGAAAATGATTTACATCAATATCTTTCTAAAACATGATCCCTAAGTAACAAACATAGGACAACAACCATTTGACACCCATTTTTGACAATGAAGTTTTTTGGACAACATTTATGTACATGTGACTGCAGTTCAAGGTGATAACAGGTTCATTCTTCTCTCTTTTCCCCCACCATTTCTGGCAAGTACCTCTTTATTTTTTACAAGCTTGAGGAGGATAACATATGCTTGATTATAAGCTCATCCTTCGGATGAGTCCAACTTAGTTTGTGATGCGAACCCTAAGAAGGAGTGGTCCGTTCCTGTTTGTAATAGAACAGGTCCTTTACTGTGAAATTTTAACGAGTCCAGTATAGGAGAAACTCGACGTTTTCATTTTTAGAGAGTCTGAAAAACTTAAGAAGACTCCAGATTGGACTTTTTCGTAAATTTGTGTCTCCCAAGCCCGAAAAAGTATAAAATAATACCTAGGAGAACC
>APFE030081721.1:23988-44981 GCA_000404065.3 Pinus taeda | reverse complement strand
CCATCCTTCGAAAGTTAAGCAATATGTTCCCAGCTCTTTAATACCCCAAAATTGACGAGCATCACCATATTCCTAGATTTGCTGGAAGCCTTGTTGATTGAACATGTGTACAAGCCCAAATCCTCGTATGCATCTTCAGCCAAACCCTAACTACTGGTAATAAAGTACCTTTATTAAAGTTGTAGCTTAAGACAAAATATTTCACCTTTATGGAGAATGCACACTTGTCATTATCTGAATGGCCCTGCTAGCCTTATGTGGTCTCCTTGATGTTCATTAGGCATTTTCTTCAAAAATTTGCTGACCTTACCATTAAACTATTTATTTTCTTCAAAAAACAACACCTACAGCAGTTTCGTAGCGCGCTACGAAACTGCTGTTTTTTCAAAAACACAGTCTTTAGTGAATGTCTCGATATTCTCTGTGATTTTAACAGCTCTGCCATCGGTTTCAAAACTCCTATTTTACCTTGGATTTATATAGCCGTGCTTACATGCCTTAAAAATAATGAACTTAAGCAAAATCAAGCAAAACTTTGGAACAACACCTGACTCAGAATTCTGCAATTTCATTTGGCAGCTAATTTATTTAGCTGTGCTTTCAATTTTGCAACCTCCTTTTCCATGGCTGCGATTTCAACTACGGCCCTCTCCATCTCAGCCATTTCTCTTTCGGTTGCCTCCCACTGGTCTTTTGTAGATGTAGTATTTCCTTCTTTTGCTTCCTTTGTTCTGGATTGTTTCTCCACTTCTCTTGCTTGTTTTCTTGTAAAAGGTTTTTTCTTTATTTTCTCTGCTTCCTCTGTTTTGGACAGCTGTTTAATTACTTATGTTCTGGGCATCTTTACAGATACCCCTTCTTCATGCACCTTCTCGGCCTCTTTAATTTGTTTCCTTGTAACTGGCCTTCGTGGTTTAAACACAAACTCTTCACCAGGTTCATCAAACCTTAACCTCTTCGAAGCCTTTGATTTTTTAGTGCTCTCTGGTGATGATTGATTTAAGTCAATGTGCATTGGCTCAATATGCACTGATTTAGCCTGTTCAAAATCAATAGCCTCAAGCAAATCATTTAAACTAGCCTTCGATATTGGACTTTCTTCAACAGCTACTGATTTGCCCTTCTCCTTGCTTAATTGACTTCTGGTCTTTACTCTTGATACCTGTTCAGCCCCACTTGATCCAGGTGCATCTTTCTTGTGCTTGACCTTCTCCTTTGATGATGGTTGAGATGGTTCTTTGATAACCAATGGCTTCATTGATTCCTTCAATTGGGTCTTGGTCTTCTTCTTATCTTTTATCTCCTTTCTAAGCTCAGCAAGAGTAGGTTCCTCAATTGACTTTTCTCTTTCTCTAACAGGCAATGGGGTGAGGCCTGTCTTACTCTGAAAACCAGCCATAAAAATAAAAGAATCCCAATCCCGACCAATTTTCTACAGACTATCCAACACTAACAGTTTTACTAAACCATGATGAAACAGTGATGTCTCCCAATTATCCTTCTTCAACTGAATTTTATCACACATCTTGCTGAGGCTACGAAACGAGTGGAATGGGATATCTATAGATGCTTTGCCTGTAAAATGCAGCGATAGCTTAAAATGATAGGAGTAAACTTTAGTATATCTTCCTTCACATGTTAAATACTTTTGAATACATGTAAGGAGAAGTGCATAGTGTTCCTTTACATAATTCCTTGGCACAGCCTTTGTAAGTTCCTTCAAGAATTCCTTGCAGGGGTTCATATCAAATTTGAAGTTTTTAAACCACTCCTGCCCTCCTCTCGGAATTTCAGTCACCCTAGCAATAACCTCTGGAGATACTGGGAATTCTAACATAGACACTTTAGAACTTAAACCTATAAAATTTAAGGCAAATGCTTTTGTTACCTCAGCATGTCCACCCTACAGCTTCTCACAAAATGTCCAGCAACCAGCATCCTGAAAAGCTTGTCTTACACCTTCATCTCTTAATGCAAGATCCAACCCCACAGGTTCTGTTCTTTGACATCTTCCAGACCAATGCCCCTTCTTCTCCATTTCTCTTTGAAAACTTTCGCACAGAGAGACACCACCAGCTTCAACTCAAATGGCAAATTGAAATTTGGAATGCAGGCTCGCTTGCAATCAGGTTCTTTAAGGAAGAAACTCGGGCTCCTTTGCAATTTAACAGTCTTATCATACAATGGGTCAGTTCATGCATCACTAACAGACATCGTAACACTTCCATGCATTGCAAAACCATTTGAATGATTTTTATGTGCGTGGCTATGAACCTATTGATGGAATGATGGCTCATAATCGCTTGGAAAGGACGCCAACTGACAATAAACGGACGGACACACTGACTCATCCCCCCAGACATGACATTTTAAGAATCAGTGCTGCAAAATTCTTGAATCCGCGATTTCGTAGCACAGATAGTTATAAATTATCAAAATGCGCTACGAAATGGCTGGTTACTGACACGCTGCGAAAAAGCTAAAACATCATTGCGCTGCCAAATCAACCAATAAAACTGCGCTGCGAAAATGTGAAAAGGGCCAATGACATAAGCAAGATAAGACAGGCCTTATACAATCATGATGGAGGATGACTAACGGTATTTGAAAACGATTTACATTAATAACTTTCTAAAACATGATCCCTAAGTAACGAACATAGGACAACAACTATTTGACACCTATTTTTGACAATAAAATTTTTTGGACAACATTTATGTACATGTAACTGCATTTCTTGGTGATAACACTTTCTAAGAGCATGGTATTCCTGAACCAAAACCATCCCAATGGTCGATTCTGCTGCAGTGAGATATAAGAGGAAATCCATGCTATAATCGGGTGGACTCAAAAGAGGAGCAGAGGTCAAGGCCTTTTTCAAAGCATCGAAGGAGCACTATGCGAAATCATCCCAAACAAATGGGGCTCATTTCTTTAGTAATTGCATAAATCCTTTCATAATATTGGTGTAGTTTATGATAAATCTCCTTAGGAAATTGGCTTTACCTTGGAGACTCTAAAGTTGACAAACTATTGATGGGGAGGCAACTGAATTATCGCCTTAACCTTGAAGGGATCAACACGAATCCCTTCATTAGATACAATGAATCCCAATAACCAATCGGATGTGACAGTGAAAGTGTATTTATTAGGATTCAACCAGATCTTATAGTAACAACATTGTTCAAAAGCTAAACAAAGGTGATGCGGATGATCATTTTTCTTTTGAGAATGAGCAACTAGGTCATCCAAATATGCTTTTATAATGCACTTGATGTTGTGGAAAGCATAAGACATGGCCCGCTGAAAATTCGCTCCAACATTTTTATGGCCAAAAGGCATTTTTTTGTATGCAAATGCACCCCAAGGGAAAATAAATGATGTCTTATGTTGATCTTTAGGATGAATAGTTATTTGATTAAATCGTGAAAAACCATCCATGAAGGAGATCAACTCATTTCCAACGCACTCATCAATGATTTGATTGATAAACAGAGTGGGGAAATTATCTTTAGGACAAGCCTTATTCAAATCCCTAAATTCAATGCATACCCGGATTGTTCCTTTCTTTTTATCAATAGGGACTAGATTCGATACCCATTTAGTTAACGAAACGGGGTATATGAAACCCGTCTTAAGTAGCTTTTCAACCTCAACTTTAATAGTTGCTGCTTTCTTAGGATTTACTGACTGGAGCTTTTGCCGTATAGGATTAGTGTTTTTGTAAGCCCTAATCTTAGGCTGAACTATCGATGGATCGATTCCAGGCATTTCCTCAGAAGACCAAGCAAACATATCTCAAAATTCTTTAAAGAGGTCGGTATAAATCTTAATTTATTTAGGTGAACATGTAGCTCTGATAAAGATATTTTAGATAATATTGGGATTCTTGGAGATGTTCATTGGAATAGTTTCCGAAATATTAGACATATTACCTTTGATAAAAATCTGTGCTGGGGCCAAAGTATTTAAGATTTTGTGAACACTTCCAGTTGAAGAAGGACCAGACAAATTTGACTCAACTTGATGCAAGTCAGGGAGAAAATATGACCGATGATGCAAATCCTCCCACGGTCTTTCTACACCAATCATTGCTTCTAGGATGGCTTGTTCAGATGGTAAGACTATAACAAGGTAGTCCATAGCTGAAGTAGAGTCAAGAGTCCAGACCAGAGCCACATCACCATCCAAATCCCCTGATGGGTGAGGAATGGGATTAGAATCTATAGAATTCACTATAGATTGGTAAGCGATTTCCACTGCAGATATAGGGTATGCCATTCCACACACTTGACCTTCCTCTAGTGTGGCGGTAGAGGGGGGTAAGGGCCAATGATATGAAAAATAAAGAGTTTTGAGGAACCTCTTTGAGGAACGACCTTGGTGGATGAAATGGAATTAACATGAGCAATAGGAGAAGGAAGATCAAAAGTATCCATCAATGAGGAATACATTCCAAATCCCAAATTATCCACAGGCTGCTTGGTATTCTTCACCAAGGGGACGGTAGAATCAGAAGATGCATTGAGATCATGAGGAGAATAAGCCATTGATCAATCGTAACAATTATCCCTTCATGGGGGAATAATAGGATGCGAAACAATGATGATACAATAACATCCATTACATAAACCCAATTCTAACCCAAAAAAATATTATAATCTAGATCGGCATCAACTATTTCTACTTCTACATTGACAACATTGCCCCCAACATAGACGAGAAAGGCTGGAAGAATTCCATGAGGCCTATGAGAATGACCATCGAATGCGGTAAGCAGAGTAGGGAAAGGAACAACTTTTGGAGATCTGATATCCTTCCAAAATGACATCAACATGACACATGTGGAAGCCCCTCCATCAACTACAGTTTGAATCATATTCATTTTTTGATATGTAGATTTAATCTGGAAAACCATGTGATGAGGGAGTCTCTTCTTAGCACTTGACATATAAAATTTTATAAAAAGAGAGTTTTTCAAATCCACTACTCTAATCACAGTGAGCAATGCACTCCTTTGTGAGGGACATGATTGGAGTACCTCTAACGCTGACATCACACAGGGGCTTTGAGCTAGATCTTAAAAAATAGAGTAGTTCTGAGTAGCCTTAGCATTGGGATTAATAGTTGAACGTTTTGTAGAGCCTTTTGCAATCCGAGGTATAGGATAAACTATGAGCCTCTCAATATGGAGTGGCTCTGGAATATTGGTAGTAGTCTTAGCCTTAGAAGGTTCTGGTTCACCATAGTCATGTAATCTTGTAGCAACATCAACATGAGACCTTATTGCATAGACATTTGATGTAGATTCCCCTTCTTAGTTGACCCCTGTGGGGGTTCCAGTACCAACATTAGTGTCAACAAAAATTTGCTTCCCTTGGGGAAAAGGGTTAGTTAACACAACCTAGGAAATCGAAGAACCTTTCCGAGCTAACAAGTGCTAAGCATCCTAAATCTTAGGGAAAATATGGTTAAGATGATCCCCACTTCATAACTTGCATCAGGAAGAATATTATAGAGGACTCCAGATTGAGAATATATAAGTTCTAATTATTAGGCTCTAAAAATGGTCTGTTCTTTAGTGAACACTCCAGAGAGGGACACATCCTTAGAAATTTCTGGCTGTAAAGATTTCAAAAACCATTCGAGAATGAAATCATCAAGGATATATGCCTTAATGAGCCTCTTCCTTCTGGGAAGTTCTTCCACTACACCTGTACAATCCTCTTCTGCAACTCATCAAATGATAGATTGTACACATCCATGACCAGATCATCATCAAGGAGAACAAATTCTCCTTGCTCACTCGGGACTTGTTCTGACACTGGAGGTGGTGGAGACCGAGAGGTGACCTCTGGTGCTCACGACATAAGGTCAGTGCCTTCATTCTACGACTCCTGCTCCAAATTCCATGTTTGTCACTCATGTGAGTTGCTCAGTATCCTAAGCAAGCTCTCGATCCTGCATCTGTTCACCCTCTTCTTCCGCTGCTAGCTATTTTGACTCCTCAACTTGTATGGGCACTATTTGCTCTGTCATCACACCTTGCCTTTGTTCTTCTTCCTGTTTATTATTCTCTTATCTTTCTCTCCTCCTCAGCTCCTGTTCTTCCTTGAAATTCTTATCCGTCTCCAGCATCTTCAATTTTTCTTCCTATAGCCTCTACTTTTATCTCTTTATCTGCAACTCCCTCTTTACCTCCACTGCCAAAGCTGCTTTCTTCGTGATAGGATCTTCCCTCATCTTGTAGATTTTCTCTTCTTCCAGGTTCTCAAAAATATTCCTCTTTCCCTTGTCCTACACTAGATTGCTTCCTATTATTGCTGTTGTCATGGTTTCCTGTCTTGTTGTCACTTGTAGAGAAACTTTCCAAGTTGTTTCTATACTGTTTGGCTTATGGAGTTTGGAGGCATTATAGCAGTACCTCCAAGGGACCTCCTCGTTCCAATGAAATGTCCCGTGGATCCATGGAAAGTACACGCTTTCACTTTGGTCCTTGCAAATACTGTGGGGATCAAACGTATTAAAGTCTTTGGTGCCAAACTCGAATCCTCCTATCTCATTCACTTCAACATTTGCATCCTTCAATCTCTTAATCTCGTACAATACGATCCACAAAGGAAGAGCAGGTGATGGTGCCTTCTTCTTCCTATGCAATGCTGCTGACAACCCTATGGAGAGGTGATATGAGACCTCTTGCATGACCAACTTGTCAATGACATACCTTTGTAGAACATACAGAGGATTCTCTCCACCATACACTTTAATGAAGGTGCCACCTGGTGAGGCGTACCATTCTGTGATATTCACTATCACCTCCATTGCTTCTTGGGACATGTAAGGTGGATCTTGCTCAAATATAAGCTTATACAATGGGATTATGAAATGTTAAGTTAGCTTGGCCATCACTACTCGATAGCTGCACTCGGGAAGAAACTTGCAATAAACATTGATGACAATCTCCTTAGGTGTCCATGTTCAGCTCATGCTAGGAAACAGTTGCTGGACACATATTGCATCAAGTAAGTATGCAGACATGTAGAATCTTGCTTGCTCATTCTTCGATGGATTTTGGGTGTTAGTCAAATGGATCTTCAACTGATGAGCCAACAAGTTTGACCAGTTGAATTGCTTCCCATCAATCACCAACTGTCCAGTACAACTACCCAACCTTAAGGAAAGGTTTCTGTGTTCTCTTGATCATATATTATGCATGCAAAGATGATCAAGAACTAATAAGCCTTCCTAAGAGACTTTGTCTTGTAAACATGATTGGGTGTCTGTTTGAACTTTGACGGCTCTTTCACCCAACACTTGACGATATCTCTAGTATTCACAAAGCTATGGGTGGCATAGCAAAGTGTGTCCATGCGCTTCACCGATTGAGGTAAATGATACATCTATTGAAAGTTATTCGCCCCGAAGGTGTCAAGCTCTATCCCATTGGCACTGCTCAATGTCATAGTCTCTAGATCTTTGTGTGAGACAATCCATTTGATAACGTCCACACATGGGAGGGTAGGGTACCTGCATGAAACCTTGCATAATCCTGACCGATGGATGCTAAGGTAAACCTACCAATCCTCTAAGTATTCCTTGAAGTCCTCTGCAAAAGTATCCTTGATTTTCTGCCATGTAAATGTTGTACCCTTATTAGTGAACAAATGAGTCTACATAAACTAGTAGATTAACTGATGTCTACTCAACTGCTTCCCCAATACTGCTCTCGATGGTTTCCTTTGATGCATCTCTCTTGGTGGCCATGTTAACTGTAACTACTAGAGAGATGCTCTATAACTGTTATACCTGGAGATAGAGAAGGCACTCATGGCAGACAAATGTTAGCTTAAAATGAAAATAAACTCACGTGAAGTGATACTTCCAATGCAACCATCGGTGCATTGGTTGGCCCATGTAGGTGAGAGAATCATTCACAATAAAGATAGGAAAGCAAACCAACAAACAAGAAATATACAATAATGTAAACCAAAATGTTTGAAGCTTGTATACATCCACGAAAAAATAAAAAGGAAAAGCACATGGAAGGAACTCTGTTCTGTTACATTGTGTGTGAAAGACAAGCATGTACACACCTTCAAACTTGAAATACTAGAAAACATAAAGAAAGAAGAAAAATTCCATTTTGCAACAGTGATTTCTACGTATGAATCCTCCAATGCATGAGCAATAGGATTGTGTGGTTCTGATATAGGATGCAAAAATAATGAAATAGATTGATTTTCAGTATAAACATCAAAGTGATGCAGAGCCTGGGGAGATTCAACAGATTTTTGCTCGGAAGTGGAACTAACCTCAAGGCTACAAGAACCTAACATAACCATAAGCTCAGGCTGAAGTGCATCGACAACTTGAGGCATTTCCAATTCATCAGAAGAAGGATCATCGAAGACTGGTGTCTTAGAAAGATCAATAGTAGACAAATCAAAATCGTGATCAAATGAATGAATGAAAATATGATGACAACCACGATGAAAAAACTCAAGATGAACAAGGGGATCCTCATGATATGACAAATCATAAAGAGGGGATGATGAAAAACAAGAATCTTCACCCTCAATGTTTTCAGAAAGGTAAGATGAGAGATTGGGTGGATTTGGGAAGAAAAATTTGTCCTCTCCACAATTGAATGAAGAAATAGCATCCCACGTTTTCTGTGCATGATCTGAAGTAGAATACTGGAAATGATTTACACAAGATGGAACATAAATGGTAGAACCATGGAAGATATTAGGATAAAGTGGATGAGGTGCCCACATAAGGAGGCCATCCTTCACCGTAGATTCTTGTTTAGACTCCCACACATACTCATAAAAAATGATAGCGCAGGTTGGCTGTTCAACACCAACTTCATCCAATACTTGATCCTCGTGAACATCACATGTGGAATCCAGAACGAATGAACACAACACACCAAAACATGAAGGATCAAGGGAACCAAAGGATAGAGACTACAGAGACAATACCACATGACAACCATCAGGCTTACAGACCATATCTATGCATAAATACTGAGTAAGTGGGGTAGGAGGATATGGTGATAGATCAATAGGTGGATTCTCTAATTCTCTCAACCCACGGAGCTAGAGCTGTTTGATGAGAAGGGGGCGAAGGGTCACTTGGTATAAAAACCTTGTCCATCCTAGATTTAGAAGTTCTAACACCGAGGTATGTTGGGAGAGGCTCGAAAGAGTCCAACTCATGTGGATTCTCAGAAATGTGAAAAAGATACTGAAATCTTTCCTCCAAAAATTTCTAGTCAACTTCATCTTCATGAATTTCATAATAGTAATGAAGAAAACGATCATGAAAGTGCTCAAGATATTCGTCAGGTGATTTTCACAATTATTATTATTATTATTATTATTATTAAGTGATTTATGATCATATAGAACGAAAGCATGACATAATTCTTTGAACATGTGATCAAAAATAGGTGTATAGAGCCCACGAGCAATGTGTGACACCATTGCTTTGTGCACCCTTCGAGCGTGAAAGCGAACAACCCACATGCAATGTCATCCAAGGGGACATCATGCCTATCATAGAAGACAACAAAGGCAACTATGTTCCTGAACAAGGGTGTTCCATTGTCACCATTGAACTTATATTTGGACAAGTCATCTATAACGCTCACCAACACATCGAAATCAACAAAGTTAGAGAAACATTTCAGGGTTGTGATTTGGACAAAAGTCATGAAATATGTGCAGTAATTCAAAATAGACTTCAAGGACTCAACTTGTCATCTGGCCCTCCTTTTAGCACCATAAATTTTGATGGTTCTAGACCCACCAAGATTAAGGGGATCTCCTCGATATGAAGTCCCAACTAGAACTTAAATCGTTTGGATTAGGAGTCCTAGTAGTGGGTGGTAATGTAATGCATTGACTGCGATAGCACACAGAGATAAGAGATAAGTATGACAACTTTGAGTGAGAGCAAGTGTGTGACTTGTGGAGAGTCAAGTGTGATGCATGGGGGTTTTAACACACAGTGGGGAATAGGAGGTGTTCCCCTTATAAGCTTGTAATAGTATGCAACTTGAAAGGAACACACGAGCATAATGTCATGACAAACTAAAATGTAGAATATTATAGAAATTAATGTGACGAGTTAATCCAACAACATGCATTAAAAAATATTCGTATAATTACATACAAAGTAGTTCATAATAAAATGCGTAAGTTAAACAACATACATTGCTAAAATAACCAGAATAGTCCAACTACAATAACAACATATGCATGAAAGCATGTTGGCTCTGATATTATTATAAGTGAAATTTACATCCATACATACACCATTGATGACCACTAGCCCCAATAGTATAAAATTATAATTACGAACACTTGCTCCTCCAAAGAAGTATACTCGCTCTATGCTATGGAGAAGCCAAGGCTCATCACAATACTCCCAAGCCTTTTCTAAGCCTAAGCCTAGCCAAATTTTTGGCTCCAAAAGCCCCTTGTATGAGTTATGAGGTTCTCTTTATAAAAAAGGGTGGGGTGACCCTTGACATTCCCCTTTGTGACTCTTTGACTACCCTCATGACTCTTCAACTTCTTTACAAATAACTCACTACATAACATGATGACCTTTCACATTCCACTAATGACACTTGGAATTTCACTTACAACATATTTACAATATTACATTTTCGACATGTACCCATGTAAGACAAAATAGGCTAGAGACAAACTAACAAGACAAAACACTATGACTCCAAGTTTGGGGAAATACCAACTCGACAACCTCCACTTGGTGCTTCTTGGTCACATATTGATGCCAGTCTTGGTACTGTGTGATGATGTCCCAAAACTACTTGATGGTGTCTTTATGATAGCAAAATATTTCCTCCATAACATCCAGGTATATGGTATTGGAACTTGTATCCAACTCATCTTGAAGCATGTGTATCATGGATTTGACCATGATAAGACCACCAATGTGCTTCTGCATGTTATGTGTGCTCAACTCCAAGTCATCCCTGATGGCCTCTCACCTTAGTTGCTCAATGTACCCATCGATCTCTAGCCGGACTTGGTTCTTGGGTCTAGCCTCGGTGAGGGAACCAATTGATGGGATCCTGTGCATTCTCACCATGAAATCCAAACTCTTGTACAACCGTGCATTCAAATCTTGTATGCTGCTGAAAAATGGGGTGAGCTGCTCATAGTTATGAATCAACATCCAGACCTTTTCTTTCTCTAGCTCTGCCTGTGGCTTCATCTTCTTTGGAAAGTGAAGCGAGGCCCCTTTGTACCACATTTTCCACTCTTGCACTTGAACGATGGAAACATGTATGTTCCTAAGAGTTTGAACAAACTCTTTTCTCCACTGCTGTAAGCCATGCACATAGACAACTTCTTTATGCGTGATGAGAAATCCGTCATAGATATTCTGCATGGTAGTTTCAAGTGTTGATACTTCAACGAGTATCACTTTCCTCATCTATGCCATTACGAAAACTATGCTCTACTCTCGAAGTTGTTCTGCTTGTTGCCTAATAGCCTACAAGTTCTTTGCCATTTGTTCATTCTCAGCCGATAAGAACTTAACATTTGAGATTGTTTCTCCTGCATAGGCCAAGGTAAGACCGGAAAGGGAAACTGGATGCTTTCTGATGTCTGGCACTATCACCCTTTCCTTGATGAATGTAGGTGATGCATGATCATCCGGGAAGTGCTTCTTCCGTGCCTGTACAATCCTCTTTTGTAACTCATCAAATTATAGATTGTACACATCCATGAATAAATCATCATCAAGGAGAACAACTTCTCCTTGATCTCTCGAGATTGGTTCTGACACTAGAGGTGGTGGAGATTGAGAGGTGACCTCTGGTGCTCACGACATAAGTTTAGTGTCTTCATTCTACGACTCCTGCTCCAACTTCCATGTCTGTCACTTCAATCAGTTTCTCAATTTACTGAGAAAGCTTCTGATCCTGCATCTGTTCACCCTCTTCTTCCACTGTTGGCTGTTCTGACTCCACAACCTATATGGGCACTATTTTCTTTGTCATCGCACCTTTCCTTTGTTCTTATTCTTGTTTCTTCTTCTCCTCTTTCTCTCCTCCTAAGCTCCTATTATTTGTTCAACTTCTTCTCTGTCTCATGTAGCTTCAGTTCTACTTCCTGCATCCTCTACTTCTCTCTCTTCCTTCGCTCTGCTCTCTTTATTTTCTACTCCCTCTTTGCCTCTGTCACCAAAGCTTCTTTCTCCGTGATAGGATTTTCCCTCATCTTGCAGCTTTTCTCTCCCTCTAGTTTCTTGACAATCTTCCTCTTGCCCTTGTCCTGCACTCCAATGCTGCCTATTGCTGCCACTGTTGTTGCTTCCTGTCCTGCTGCTATCTGTAGAGAATCTTTCCAAGATGTTGTTATACTGAAGGACTCATGGAGTTTGGAGGCATTGTAGCAGTACCTCGAAGGGTCCTCCTTATGCCAGTGAAATGTCTCGTGGATCCATGGAAAGTACACCCTTGCACATTACTTCTTGCAAATATCATGGGGATCATACATATTAAAGTCTTTGGTGTTGAAAGTTCTTCGCCCTAAAGCTGGCAAGCTCTATCCTGTTGGCACTGCTCTATGTCATAGTCTCTAGATCTGTGTGTGAGATAATCTAGCTAATAATGTTCGTACATGGGAAGGCGTGGTACCTGCATGCAAACTTGTATAATCCTGATAGTGGATGCTAAGGTAAACCTATTGATCCTCTAAGTATTCCTTGAAGTCCTATGCAAAAGTATCCTTGATTTTCTTACATGTCAATGTTGTGTTGGAATTATGGTACAAGTGTTGTCCTTGATGGAAACCCACTCATAGGTCAATTCAGATTTGATAAAGGGAAACTCACATTGTAAAAGGTCATTTCAGAGGTAACAGGGTAATGGTACAGAAGAATATGATGATGGGGCAAAGGACTACAGATCAGGATCAATCAATTGAAGCAAAATTAATGTTTTAAGTTATTTTAAGTTGTATATGCGGGTTCACCTAGTCAAAGTAGCGTATACAAGCGGGTTCACATACAAAAAGAGTGTATACATATGCACACACTTTCACAGACGGAAAAGCGCATATGGGATGGAAAATTAAGGTTAAACGAATACCAAGGGTCAATACCATTGTATTAGACCACAATATTGAGTGGAGTAATGATTATTTGATCTTGTCCAAGAATACCACAGGTTCTAAGTCTTGTTTTGGTTTGAGCTATTGTGAAAGACTAAAACTATATAAGGAGGAGAAGATCAAAGGGCCAAGTGTGCAAGTAAAAGGGTTTTTCATGAATACTTCTATCTGAAGTACATTTTATGTTGTAAGAGATATGATTATGATATGATTTGAAGTATCTTGTGCACCTTTGGATATAATGTTAGATTAGGATCATGAAACCTGAAATGACTTATCATTGTATGATCTGATAATTGTTGGGTTAGATCTGAATGCTAATGCATGTTTTATCCTGTAAATGTTATGATCTAAGTATTACTGAAGTCTGGAATAGCTGTGAAGTTATAAGTTATTATTTGCAGATCTATACGCTGGTTCGCCTTGGTGAAGGTGCATATACACACTGGTTCAACTCTTCAAAGTAGCCAATGCAAAATAAAATCCTGTTGTTCAGAAATGACTGATCTATTTTATGAATGTTGCTATTTTACTGCTGTCTGCCAATGATGTCTTCATTGGATTTGAAAGTATAACTGAATGTATAAGGAGATTGAGTTTGATTGATTGATTGATTAAGTGAGAAGGGCGATCTTTGTTGTTGTCTGTTTAGAACTCTGTAATTTGACAGTAGATCTTTAGAATGTTACTGGTTGGTACAATTTTGATTAAGAGGTTTTTATGATTCAGAATTTTTGGAGGTATACGTAGGTTTGGTTAAAGGAAGTAGCATATACATGCAGGTTGGCTTCACTGAAGTAGCGTATATATTATGACATGATTCTTGAGGTTGCAGTTGGTTCTAGTTGATGATGCAGGTTTTTGGGTTCAACATAGTGTTTCGATGACAATGATCTGAATATTTAGATTGGATGATTGTTGGTAGATGTAGTTATTGCAGTGGTGATTTTTTTTGAGCTTCAATGTTACTAATGGGTCTAGTATGAAAATTTGATGAAACATGGCCTTCATATTGTGTTGTTATGTACCAAGAGTATCCAGTATGAAAATTTATGAAATGTGGTCCTTGGAGAAAGAGTGAAGGTAGTAGCCTTCTGTGGGATGGCACCTACGTACTGGTAAACATATTAGTGAGTACAAGAGCTAGGGGGTTGGATCTCCCTTCCAGTAGAAGCTGGAAAATGAAAGAAGGTTGTAGCCTTCAACAGGGAGATGCCCGCGTACTAGAAACGTTTGCACCACTACAATTTTTTTAAACACTTTGTATTATAAGAAGATTGAAGATTGAGACGACAACAATGGTGGTTTTTTTCCCACATTGGGTTTCCACCTGAAAAAATCCTAGTGTTCATGTGTGCTGCTTATGTGTGTTGATTTATTCTGTTTTTACTACATCTGTTTACTGTTGAATGCATCACACTTTGATTAAAGACTATGAATTAGATGTTTATTACATATACACTGGTTTCATTCTTTATAATTGCAGACATATGATGGTTGGGTTCAATAAACTAACGTATATTTTTTGAAAAGGAGTATCATAATTGTGGAAGTTAAAATACTGATTCAGCTCCCCCCCTCTCAACAGTTTTTCCCAACAATTGGAATTAGAGCAGGTCCTTTAGAAGAAGCTTGATCACTTGAAGGAAGATCTCTCAAGATGAACAATCACAAAGGTATGGGATCTATTAGACCACCAATATTCAACAAAAATAACTTAGCATATTGGAAGATAAGAACTAGAGCCTATCTTTAGTCACTTAGAGTTGATGTTTGGGCAATTGTGGAAGGAGGATATCAATATCTAGCAACAGTCCCCATAGATCTAGCAGAAAATAAAGCATATGAAAACAATTCCAAAACCGTCAATGCGTTATTGGGAAGTCTATCAAAATCAGAATTCATCAAAGTCATGCATCTCAACACATCCAAAACAATATGGGAGAAAATCATTATGAGATATGAAGGAGACTCCTAGGTAAAATGCGCTAAGATCCAAACTCTTAGAATTAAGTATGAAACTCTCAAGATGCATAGTGATGAAAGTATTGCTAGTTATTTTTTACGAGTAGATGAGATTGTAAATTGTATGAAGAATCTGGGTGAAGAAATAAAGGAGGCTACTTTAGTAGAGAAAATTTTGAGATCTTTGTCCTCTAAATTTGAGTCAAAAGTATTTTCCATAGAAGAGAAGTAGGATCTTCAATCTATTACTGTTGTTCAAATTCATGGAATTTTAACTGCTTTTGAAATGAGGAAAGGAGGTCCGTCATATATTAGAGAATCTACTTTCACAGCTTCAACAAAGGGAAAAGAAAAGGAATATCTCAAAGAATCATGATATATTTTAGAATAAGATGAGGGAAGCCTTGTAAAGAAGCTTCAATGGGGCTCCGGAAGATTCAGAGGTAAGCTTCCATTCAAACGTTTTGCTTGTGGTAGAGTTAGCCATTATGATGCTAAATGTGCTCATAAAGATAATCATGAAAAAGGAAAGGAGTCTGCAAAAGGTAATAGAAAATATTTTGTTAATAGAAGAAGTTATTATACTCATGAAGACAGTGATGGATTGTCTAATAGCGATGAAGATGAATCTGAATAAGATTTTAAACTACTCATGGCTTATGACAATGATGATTTTATGGATGCCTTAGAAGAGGAAGATTTTCTTGAAGAAATCACTAAACTTAAAATCTGTTTGGAAGAAAAGAATATGGTCATAGACACTTTGACACATCAACTCACTGAAAGAGAAAAGCACAATGAAAAATTAGAATGTGAAGTAGTGGGTCTAAGAAAAGAACTTGAGAAGACAAAATTTCTTAATCTTAGATTTGCTAAAGGATCAGAAACCTTAGATGAAATCATGAAGGTTCAACGTTCTCCACTTATAAAGACTAGTCTTGGATACAATGGAGAAACATCCCAACCAGAAAATCCTTCAGTTAGCACTAGAAGCCATCTTGATGCAACAAAAACTAGTGAACAATGCGTCAATCCTTAGAAAAAGCCTAAAGGTACTCCCCACGTAAATCACGCTCATTTTACTCCAAGGGTGAACATCAATAGAAGCACCAATCAAAAGGTGAACAACACCAAATATTTTATGATCACATAAAATTTTTCTTTAATGGACAATGTTTCTCATGCCATAAATTTGGTCATAAAGCTACTCAATGTGTTGCTTACAAGACTATCATGACTAGAGAAGCAAGAAAACAAAGGAGCATGACAGGAATCAAGACAAGCTCTTATAATAACTTTTCTCCTCTTGAGAATGAAATGGAATGTTCATTTTGCAATAACTTTGGTCATGAAGAATCTGGATGCAAGAGCAAATTTTGGCCAACAATTCAAAAGGAACAAGCATCATCAAATTCCAAGGTATGGAATAGGAAGAAATTTCAATAAGAAAGATGTGACATAACTCTATTTGCAAAAGGACAAGAAAACCAATGGTATATTGATAGCGGATGCTCTAAACACATGACAGATGATAAAGATAAACTGCTTTCTTGCAAAGCTTTAGAAAAGGAAAAGAATGTCCTTTTTGGAAATTACACACCCACTGTCATTAAGGGTAAGGGTTCTCCCTATTTAAAAGAAAAGGTTAAAGCTGGAAGTGTTATGTATGTTAATGGTTTAATGCATAACTTGTCGAGTGTTAGTCAAATGTGTGATCAAGGAAATGAAGTTTTATTTCAATCAAAAGAATGTGTGGTTCATGAGATTGGCACAAGAAAGACCATAATAAAAGGTACAAGAACACCTAGCAATCTATATATACTAAAAGGAGGTCAAGAACAATGCTATCTAAGCAAAACAAAAGAGAATTGGTTATGGCACAAAATATTTGGGCATCTAAGCTTTTCTCAAATAAGAAAAGCATGCAGGCTCAAGGCGGTTTGTGATCTTCCAGATATCAACATCCCATAAAATACCATCTGCAAACCATGACAATTCGGTAAGCAAACTAGAGTTCATTTCAATGTCAAAGAAGGATCAACAAGTAAGCCTCTTGAACTCATTCATATTGATTTGCGTTATAGACATTTTTGGGAACTTCAACCCCAATCATAAATGTCCATAAACTGAGGGCTCCTAAGTCCCTAAAAGTGTTGCTTCACTGCCTAAAGGAACAAGGTCAACTGATTACATCATCTCCTAGAAGTTCTCCACTAAAAACTGCTCATAAATGGTCAAGACTGGACCATACTAAAAGCTCAATGTAGAGGGTACGATGCATATCACCTTCCCCATGTACAAGGTGCAATGCATACTGATTTTCTCCTCTGTAGGGTGCGATGGTCGGGAATGGACAAATGGCAGGGACAAAAATGCGAGGTGGAAGATCATGGAATTTTCCAGAAGCTTCCCCTCTGACACTTGCCTCTCTGTTTTTGACCATGGATGAGTAAGAGATCATCATTCTCCAATTGGAAGTAGGAACTATCAGAGAGAGGACACTAATCAAGATCCCAGAAGATGACTCACCTCTCTGTAATCATCTATATATGGATCCCTCATCACAGAGATCCAGAGGCTGGAATTTTGTATCTTATAGAGAAGTGTTGTTGTTTTTCTGGTGTACATTCACAAGTGTTGGGTGATCTTGCTTTGCTTGAGGTGAAGAAGGGCTTCTTAGCTGGAGGATGATGCTGGGTCAAAGCACATGGTTGTAATCTTCTTGCTACTTTTCATCTGAATAAAGCTGTTCTTGTTTCCTTCCATATTCTTGTGTACTCGTTTATATATGCTTGTATATGGTTAATGCACATCTGATCCTGCATTATTTATGAACTTATATCCTTGTTTCTTGCATAGTAGTATGTTGCTGTGATTATACAGGTCCTTTTGAAGCTGAGCAGACAAAGAAGAAGTGGCACAACTCTATCAAGAAGGAGAGGAAATCAAGCGCAAGACTCAGGTTGGCCCTCTTGGTTCTCCTCTCATCTATTTTCATAAAAGGAATCAATAGTAGACTTTGATTGTTTGTTTCTAAGATAGCCACCCATCTTAGTGGGAATAACAGCATCTGAGTGGACACTATTCCCATATAACAAAATTGCGACTCCACTGGGGAGCGACTAGATTACTTGTTAGCCTATCTATCCTTGTTTCTTTTATAAACATCTAGACAGAGCCTGAAGTCAAGCCAGCTAGCCTTCGAACTACATTTGTCATACAAATGCAAAGTAGATCAATGTTGCTTCATTCAATCTCCGTGTTTTGTTTATGAATTAAACAATAGATCTGCAAGCAATCTAATTGCCCTGAGTGGTGGCTCTAGTAACCTCTTAGATCACCCCTGTGTTTTACATACATTGATCTGTACTTATTCAGCTTAAACACCTAAACTAAAATGAAAACTGTGAGTGAAATCTCCTTCAAAGTCTCGTACTGTAACCATCGCACCCTACCTTCAAGGAAGCCTGTATGCATTGCACTTCCCGAATGGAGTAGGTGCACTGCATACTGAGTTCACTTGTGTAACAGGTGCGATGGTCAGGGAGGATTAACTTTGCCCTCCGACTGTGGATTTTTCTCACTATTTTCAATCTTATTTAAGAGTTTTTGCTGTCTATAGTCAGTGTGCTTCTGTGAAAACCCTTTTCTCTTGCATTATTCCGCCTCATTAGTGCAAATAACTATAAATGTTTTTATGTATTGTGCGTCATTTTAGTTC
The DNA here is from genome assembly GCA_000404065.3 of Pinus taeda. Taxonomy (NCBI): domain Eukaryota; kingdom Viridiplantae; phylum Streptophyta; class Pinopsida; order Pinales; family Pinaceae; genus Pinus; species Pinus taeda. The sequence goes on along the minus strand of APFE030081721.1, from coordinate 26,138 downwards.
TCTTTTGCAAAAAGTAGCATAGTCGAACTGTCGTCTCTAGATCTGAAAGTGTTGTAGCTGTCATTTTCAGTTTTAGAAAGCAATTCCATTGTTTTAGATAGTTGATTATACAGTTACTATTGCATAGGATTTGAATTACTAGTTTTAAAGTGTCGAAAAGCAATTTCCGTTTCAAAATCGCAAAGTGTCTCTCTTGCTTTCACTTTGTTTTGAAAAAGAATCTTGTTGAGTACAGTCGATTTAAAAGTAATTTAGTTTTGCACATAGCTTTCTTAGCATCATTTACACATTAAGAGAGCTGAAAAACAAATACATGCATGTGCATTTTCATTTTGAATGCTTGGCTTGATTTAGGACTATGCATTTTAGCGTGTGCTCTATGCTCTGTGAAGAAAAGATGCTTGACTTTCTTCCCTTTAGTAGCTAGGATTTTCATTGCTGAAAGAAGATAAAACGTTTGTTTATCATCTTAGACTGAATTTTAGGAATTATACATACATTACGTGGTGAACCTGAAAGGCAAACTGTTAAGCAAGATCAACTCAAAATAAATCCAATGAATCTAACAACGCTTTGGAACTTAACGCACAACATCTAGAGGTCTAGACTAGAGACGTATTCTGTTATCGTAAAGCCTGGTAACTGTTGCTTTTAGTGTTGGTTGCGTGATTCCTCCACTCTGAGACGGCAAGTGCCAGTACAGACTTGTGCTCCCATGTACCGTCGCGTATATATTGGGAGAACACAATAGGCTGCATCCTTTATCCTTATGAAGCCGTGTCTGCCGCCCTATCGATCGTAATGCACCGAACACAGCATTCGGGAAGATTTATTGTCGTACCGTAAAAAGTATTCTGCAGTTTTACGATTGGTTTGGTAATCCTCTCTGCCTAGATCTCCAGAGAAGTTCATTTTTCTCCTTTTCAGACTCCTTAAAGAAAAAGGTCCTCTGAGCGCTTATCACTTAAAGCTCAATAAAAATCGAAGGCGACTAGAGTCATCTTTTGTTTTTTCTCGACTCTTTAAAATTGAAAAAACAAGTTGTGTCCAAGCGTCTAAAAATTTCTTTTAATCAGAATAACATCACAAATTCCCCCGTTGATCTTCAGGTTGAGAAAATGGAGTCTACCAACCAAGGATTTCCCCGTGAAGTGATGATTGATGCTATGTGATTCGTTCTCCACATTTCACTAGTTTCAATCCCACTTCTTCACCCATGTGAGCATCACCCGATGCAATGAGTGCTGAGTGAACTATTCAAAAATCACTTCCAGGAAGTCCTGGTTACCGGGTGCAAGCCCCGGAAGTGATGATTGATGCTATGTGATTCGTTCTCCACATTTCACTAGTTTCAATCCCACTTCTTCACCCCTGTGAGCATCACCCGATGCAATGAGTGTTGAGTGAACTATTCAAAATTCACACACTGCACAGTCAAAACCTAAATCTCCTTGTGTCATTTGCAATGGAGACCACTATCACCGAGATTGTCCCTGCATCCCTCGCATCTTAAGGGACTGGTCTCCTCATTTTCACAATCCGGTAGCATCAACCTCTGGCGATCACGTTGAGTGCTCACCATCAACCAGTGAAAGTGAAGCACATGGACAAAGAAGGAATCCTAAACTTCCTTGTAAGTTGTGTGAAGGCGATCACACCATCCACTGTTGTCCCTTCCTTGAAGAGTCTAAAATAGTTTTGGATAATCGTCTGGTTTCACCGCTACGACTTCCTCCTGGATATCAAAAACTCTTGCCGAGCCCTCCACCGGTTGAAAATCCGGCTGGCCCGTCATTGTGGTCAGCCGAAGCACCTATCATTGAAAATGAACCCTCTGAATCCATACCAGACGAAATTCAAAGGTTCGATACGGCAGTTGACCCGGTCTTGCCTTCAGAGTGTTCATCTTCGAATGATATCGTCACTGGAGAGAAAGAGAACGACACCGTTCAAATTCTTTTCGTCAACACGGACTCCAATGAGCTTGGGGGTAGTCCTCCCGTTCCTTTACCACAGGAAGGAAGTTCATCAGATTCATTTTCGGCCGTCTATTCAGTCCCACCACCAAGCAACCTAGTTGTTTCCTTCGACTGGAATCTACTAGGCAGACCCCGTTTACCAGCCAGTGTACCATTCAGAATCATTGTACA
>APFE030081721.1:2491-16227 GCA_000404065.3 Pinus taeda | reverse complement strand
ACAGGTTCTTTTGAAGCTGGGCAGACAAAGAAGAAGCAGCGAAGCTCTATCAAGAAGGAGAGGAAATCAAGCGCAAGACTCAGGTTGGTCTTCTTGGTCCTCCTCTTGTCTATTTTCATAAAAAGAAACAATAGTAGAATTTGATTGTTTGTTTCTAAGATAGCCACCCATCTTAGTGGGAATAGCAGCATTCGAGTGGACACTATTCCCGGATAACAATTTGTGTGGGCCAACAAGGAAAAAGTCACCTCTTGGAGAAGAATACTTCATTTTATTCATTGATGATTTTTCTAGAATGTGATGGATTGGTTTAATAAAGCAGAAATATGAAGCATTTGAAAAGTTTAAAGCCTTCAAAGATTTAGTCGAAAATGAATTAGATCTAAAAATCAAATGTCTCAGATTTGATCAAGGAGGAGAATTCATATCAGATGAATTTTTTGAATTTTGTGAACAACATGGAATAAAAAGACAGTTCTCTATTGCTAGAACTCCTCAAGAAAATGACATGGTGGAAAGAATGAATAGAACAGTTCAACAAATGGCTTGAGCTATGCTTGATGAATTTGGAACTCCTGCCACCTTCTGGGGTGAGGCTGCACATACTACTGTAAATGTTCTCAACAAAGCTCATGTTCAGGTAAATAGTGATCAAACTCCATATGAACTTTGGTATGTTAAGCCTCCTACTGTAAAACACTTCAGAGTTTTTGGAAGCAAATGTTTCATCAAAAGGACTGATGAAAAAATTGGTAAGTTTGAACCCATAGTAGACAAAGGAATAATTCTTTGTTATACTTCTAGAAGTAAAGGATACAAATGTTATAATAAGAGACTTCGAAAAATTGTTGAATGTATTGATGTTGTAATCGATGAATTATGCAGAAATCCAGAACAGGTAAAATCAACAAAGGAAGATGACAATGAGGAATACGGTGAATTCTTTCCCGTATCAAATCAAAATGATATAGAGGAAGAAACCAATGAAGCATCAAAAGAAGATACAACTTACATGGAAAAGGCTCCATCCAGGAATGTTCAAAAGAATCATCAAGAATCTCAAATTATAGGAGAAAAAGTGTTTGGAGTATAGACAAGAAGAACTCTTGCAGGAACTTCCAGTTATCTAGCATTACTATCCTCCATAGAACCACAAAATGTTAATGAAGCTAGACAAGATGAATGTTGGGTTAAGGCCATGAATGAAGAACTTGACAAATTGAAAAGAATGATACTTGGGAATTAGTTACTAGACCTCATGATAAAAATGTTATAGGAACAAAATGGATATTCAAAAATAAGTTGAATGAAAATGGAGAGGTTATTAGAAACAAAGCAAGACTTGTTTGTAAAGGGTATGCTCAACAAGAAGGTATAGACTTTGAAGAAACATTTGCACCCGTTTCCAGACTTGAAGTCATAAGAATGTTTCTTGCTCTTTCAAGTTTTTGGAAATTCAAAGTGTATCAAATGGATGTAAAATCTGAATTTCATAATGGAGATTTAGAAGAAGAAATTTATATTGAACAACCAGAAGGATTCATTCTAGGAAATGATGCAAAGCTTGTATGCAAGCTCAAAAAGGCTCTATATGGACTGAAACAAGCTCCAAGGGATTGGTATTGTCATCTTGACAAATATTTACAACAACAAGGTTTCACAAAAGGATCTGCAAACAACAACTTATACACAAAGATTGAAAATGATAAACTACTAATTATTGTTGTTTATGTTGATGATATCATCTTTGGTAGCAATGAAGAATCTGAGTCAGAACTTTGCTTCTATTATGCAACAAGAATTTGAAATGTATTTACTTGGTGAACTAACTTATTTTCTTGGTCTACAAGTACAACAAACAAAATATGGCATTTTTCTTTCACAAACTAAATATCTCAAGTAGATTCCGAAGAAGTACGGAATGGAAGATTCTAAACCATTATGTACTCTAATGGTAATAGGATGTAGTCTCAGTTCTAACGATGAATCACCTACAGTGAACCAACATACAAATCTATGATTGGAAATCTACTTTATCTAAGAGGTACCAGACCAGATATCATGCATGCAGTAGGAATTGTTGGAAGGTTCCAAGCCAATCCTAAGGAATCACATCTTTAAGTTGTAAAAAGAATATTCAAATATCTCCAAGGAACTCAAGGCTTTGGTCTATGGTATCCTAAATAGGAAAAATTTTAAGGATGGAAATTTATCTTAAAGTTTAGAAACCTTGGCGAATCCCACTAGTCCATAATATGATATCTATAACATGTTTGGAGATATTTTTGTAAAAATATTCAAATTTATAATATTTTTATATAGTCCATATATAATTTTTTGGCTATTTTTAGGGTAAAGTAATTTCATTCTATAAAATTTGGGCGAATCATTTTTACAAAAAAATGGAAATTACCAAATCTTTTTTTTGGAAAAAGTATAGAAAATTAGCCCATGGGCGAATATTAGCCCCTAAAATTTTCCCTAATCCTAAAGATACAAATCTCACTCTTCATGCATATACATGTGCGGATTGCGCAGGAAATATTGATGATCGAAAAAGCACTAGTGGAGGTGCATTTTATATGGGATCATGATTAGTGTCTTGGTTAAGCAAGAAAAGAACTTCGATTGCCTTATCTACAACTGAAGTAGAATATGTGGTTGCTGCATCTTGTTGCACACAACTACTTTGGATGATGCAAACATTGCAAGATATTCAACAAAAATACACAAAGGAGTTCGTAGAGGAGGCGCAGGAGAAAGAGGATGGGTTGGATAAATGAAAAGACCTTCCAAATGAGTAGGAGTAGAAGGATGAGGTTCTTCTTGTGGTATCTCCTCGATGCTTATAATTCTGGGTGGAAGAGATTCACCGTCAGGGCCGAGATTTATGGTAGGTGGATCTGTCTGAGACAAAGGAAGAGAATATCGAATACCTAAAGTAATAGGTAAAGATGATTGTGGCTAATAAGGTTTGATGACCTCAGGAAGTGAAGTTTCTAACTTAGGAAGGTCAGGTTCTATAACCTCAGGAAAGAAAGTTTCAAGTAATTCAATATTGATTATGTCAGTTTCACCGACAAGAGTAGATGTAACCTCGGGTTTGGTACCCAAGGGGATAGTTGATTCTGGTTAATTAGATTCAGGAGGAGGACCAGAGGTAGTTACTTTGTTTTCCAATTTGGTAGTTTGCATTCTTTTATACTTTTGACAACGGCTAGGAGTAGCCTTTTATGGAAGAGGAAGTTTATTTTGCATTCTATGCGAATGACAGAGTGGGGGATCTTGTTTTTCCACATTGGATAGTAAATTTTATTTAACACAAAAATAAATAAATCAAAAAGAGGGTAATCTAGGCATAAATTATTACTAATAAACCATGAACTATAATATACACCTTGGTAAACCAAGGACTTAATGTATGGAAGACAATCTCCATGAATGTTGTGTTTGGTGTATCACGAAATGTAAGGTGTTAGACTTGGGGACTCCCAAAATATACTCGACGGTACGTGGGAGTGCAGTTTGTAGTAGCATTCTCTGATGCGGAACCGATCAATGAGAGAATTCCCATATACTTTACGTGCATGGAGCACCACCAATATACCTAAAGGTATGTGGAGAAAGATCCTGTACACTCACATACATGGAACGAGATTTGACCCCTAGGATGCAGTGCTGGAAAACAATGACAACTCCTACGATTAATGATGCCGAAACACATCTCTAGTATAGACCTCTATGTGTTTGCGTTAATGTACAAATGCTCCTTAGGTTGATTCAATATTTTTTAAATTGATCTTGAATTAAGTTTCAATTTTACGGTTCACCAAGAATTCACTTGAATTCCCTAAAATGCAAATATAGCATGAGGAAATGGAATCTTTCTCTTCAATGAAAATCTAACTATGGAAGGCAAGAGACAAACAATATGCAACATAGAAAATCTAGCAAACGAATTGCATGATGCAATTCCCTTTTCATGCAACTGTTCCTAAATCAATGTAGATGCAAAGACCTTGAATGCCAATGCAAGATTTTTTCTTTTCACCACACTTAATTTTTGAAAATGAGGAAAACTAGGATGTAAAGTCTAATCACTGATTCAAATGCACTTTTCAAAATGAGCACTGTAACAACAATTCATCCAAGCGATCAATGATCAAACGAAACATGTTTGAAAGCAACCCAATGATAAGAACAAAGAAAAATCGAAACTAATAACTACCAAAGGCAATCACACACAAACGCAAACCAAACAGAGGCTTAAGAGAGACCACAAGGCACTCAAGACTCAGGGAAGGTTAGATGGAAGTAGGATGATCAAAGAAACACTGAGCAAACAAGGCAACTGTTGTGCAATAATAGGGATCAACGTAGGTGTAGAAGAAGCACCAATGCTTTGCAACACAGGCACAGAGAGGGCCTTGTTGGGGTCCAACACTCTATCAGCAGACCAGAGGGTGCGTTGGTCCAGGGAAAGAGGATTCCAACACAAAACTTGCAAATAAGACCCAATGAAATCACTTCCTAGGTCTGTTCTTGGCTAGTTAAAGTAGCAAAGATCTATGAAAGAGGTAAAGCAAACACAATGGACAAAGAAAACACTGAGGGAATACACCGTTCCCCAGTGAAATCACCAATTTGTTATGTGGTATTTATGACTGCGGACATAAATATCTCCCCTAGGTTTTTGGACTAACCTAGAACAACATAAGGACAAAGGACCCAATGTTTTCCTTAAAGTAAGTATATGAAGGGATGAAATCTACTTGGAATTTGTTGTATGTTTCACTCCTTCTTTGGCTTGAACGCTCTAATCTTAGCTCCAACTGCCAAAATTAGAACCTGCACAACCAGATAACACAAGCCAAGAAACTATGAGGTCTATGTAGCATCATCTATCTACTTTATTCAACAGATCAACATGGTATTGAAATACATGAAATAATGACATCACATATAGGAAAACAAAAAAATATTTGTATTGATATAAATGGAGTGAGTTACAACCATAAATAGGTGTTGATCTTGTAGAAGAAGTCCTCCAAGTTGTTGAATTGTCCTTCCTTTGTCACAAAGTGCACCTCCAATCACCCTAAATGCATGAAAAGATAAATCTCACAGTAGAAACATAAGGGTAAAATCACTCTCCAAAAGCCAACCCTTTGCATATGGAAGGTTGTAAATATATAGAGGAGTGAGGTAAGTTGGGAGTTCTTATCCTTTTACCAATCTTGGGATTGATATACACTCTCGATGGGAGGATGATATCTAAGAATAATGGATGGAAATCCCAAGGTAGGATAGCATAGGATTCAAAAGTTTTATTTGAGGTAAATGGTTACAACAAATCTTGGAAGCTTCTGGAAATGGAGGCTTTGGTTCTCTCTCTTTCTCTAGAATTTATTGAACCAATGTAGGTGCAAAGGGGAGCAACCTGTAGGTGATCAACATAGGAAACAATGGAGCAACTTATAGGTGAACACAGTCCAGTAAGAGGCCAGGGAGAATTGGTCCTAAAACATGCTCAGATGATGCAATTTATGGTAGGAACTCTGGGGAATGAGAGAGTCATGCATAGAGTTTTGTGCAATGATGATGTAAAGGGGGAATATGATTTTGATTGATCCCATTAGGATGGATATTGATCAGATGTGACAAAATAGACTATAACTCACATGATAGTTGTGGGGAGTTTCTATGTAACCCACAAATACCCCCAATTCTGTTGTCAACTCTAACTTCTTCCTTGATTCTTCGGAGACATGACAGTAAGCAAAGGCTCCAAAAAGCCTGAAGTGTGACACATCCGAATTTCTCCTTGAGAAATCCTCCTCTGGTGTAATCATGCCAAGAATCCAACGAGGACTCTAGTTTTGCAAATAGACTGCTATGTTGCATGGTCAAAATGTAGCATGAAAATCCTAATTTAATTCTCCCTTGATTAAATTAGGAGAAATTTAAATTGTAATTTCTGCAAAATACTTGGAGGTAGTTAACTTAGTTGACATGGCTCTTATCACTCAGTTAACTCATTAAATTCGAGATGGAGACATTTGAGTTTAGTTCTACATGATTGATTATTAATTTGTAGTAATCTATTTCAGTTAATTTGAGTTATTGTCAGTGTAATTAGTTCTCATTGTTAATAGAACTAGTGGAGGTCAAGTTAAGGGTGTGTAACTTTTTCCACACTGAGTGATCATCCAGTTAAGTGATCAATCAACCTAAATTAACTCATACAAGTAGAGAATTTGAGTTACCCAGTTGCTATTCGAGTTCAAGGGAAGTGTACTATCAATTATAAACTATTCCAAGTTGTACAAGTCATGCATGCAGTCAAAGAAGGACCTATAGGAATTGAAATATTCAAATTAAGGAATTTCCTAATTAATAGGGGTCTAATTCCTTGAGGAACATCGCAAGGAAATAGGGGCTTGGAGGCTCAAAATTTTGGCTAAGTATTGGCCAAGGTTAGTCAGTCAGGCAGAGAATAGAATATACAGTTGCAGGTTGAGCTCAACCTTTAGCAAAGCATATTGTATTCATCTAGATTCTTTGATTAATGCAATATAGATAGTAAGGGGTTTTGAGCAATTACTTTCCCCTAGATAAATCTCTGTGTATGTGTGTTAAATCTTGATGCATGTTAATGATTTGTGTTCTCAATTGTGAATTTGCTTCCGATATGAGTAGAGTAGCTTCTAGTCTTGTGATTTAGTAAATTTCATGAGATATTTAGAATCTACACATTAATTTCTACATGGTATCAGAGCTAGATTTATAATATAGAAAAGATTTCAAAGTTGTCATTGCAGGAGGTTTGAATTTGAAGATCAATGTTACAGGTTTTCTCTGAGACTAAGAAGATGGCTTACAAGGCACTTAGGCTCAAGTAGGCTTTGGAAGGAACCACAAAATTTGTGGCATTGAATATTTGCATGGAGGCAGTATTGGACGATAATGGGCTGCTAGAATACATTAAGACAAATTTAGAAAAACCCCCATCATTTGATGCCCAAGATCTTGATTAGTGGAAGAAGGATGTGGCTAAAGCGAGGAGGATCATATTGGACGGAGTTCGAGATCATATTATCTCGAATATCCATGGGAAAGAGACTCCATTCATGATGTGGAAAACACTAACTGAGTTGTTTGAGAATAATAGTGACCACAAGAAGCTGGCACTCAAGGACAAGCTTCGAAGTATTAAGATGCAAAAGAATGAAACAATTATATAGTACCTGAGCAGGTTTACACAATGTCATGATGAACTTGGTGGGGTTAGTATTACTTTCCCTAAAGAAGATCTGGTAGATCTAGCCCTCTTGGGCTTTCCAAAGAGCTGGCATAGTTATCATGATTTGGTAAATGGTAGAGAGAAACTACCAAGCTGGGAACGGTTATGGTCTGATCTATTGCAAAAAGAAATAAGGCGGAGAAATAGAGATGAGACTACATCCAAGGGCAAGGATGAAGATAATTGTGCCTTGGATGGAAAGGCAAAGAAAGGGAAAGGGAGGAAATACCAATCCAAAGCAAAATCCGTTCAAGGGGACAAGAAGAAATACTTGTCCAAAATCAAGTGCTTTCACTATCATGAACTAGGACATTATGGCAAGAAATGTCCACAAAAGAAGGCAAGCAAGAAGCTTATAGGAGGAGTAGTGAGTGAAGCCTTGGATTCACAATTTGAACTTGATTTTACCCTCATTACATGCATGGAAAGAACAATGATGGGGAGTGTGTGGTATCTCAACAACGGTGCCTCATTCCACACGACGGGAAATAAAGGATTTTTCAGTGACTTGGAGGAGAATGATCTCCAAATACACATCAATATGGGAGATGATGGAAGGTATAACACGATTGGAATTAGGACATTTACTTTTCAGAGGAATTTTGGCTCCCATCTTAGGCTCAAGGATGCGATGTATGTACCAGGTTTGTAGAAGAATCTAGTTTTCGTCGCAGTGTTGGAAGATCATGGCTACGATGTGATATTCAGCAAAATGAAGGCTTTCTTGACACACATTTCCATGGGACAAGTGAAGAATATTGGGGTTCGAGTGAAGAACCTATAAAAATTAGATGCGGAAGACTGTGCAACATTGAGCACAAAAGCATAGAAGGTGCATAACTGAGATGCCGACGAATTGTGGAATAGAAGACTTGGCAATTTTCATCATGGCACTTTGAAGATCATGCAACAAATTTCTACAGGCCTCCCCAATGGAGCACTAGAGTAGTGGGATACATGCAAAGGGTGTAAAGTACATAGAATCCACCTTCAATGATTAGGAAATCAGGGTGCATGCAATCCTTGAAAGGATCCACTTTCATGTTTGTGGACCTTTCTCGACAAACTCCACTGCCAAGCACATGTATTATGTTATATTTGAAGAATATTTCTCATGGAAGTGTTGGGTCTACTTCATGTAGAAGAAAGACCGGACATTCTCCAAATTTGTTGAGTTTAAATCACTTGTTGAGAAAGATATTGGCAGGAAAGTGAAGGCTCTCAAGAGCGATAACTATGGTGAGTATGTGTCGAATGAGTTTAAAATTTTTTGTGCAAAGGAAGGCATTCGACAGGAGTTGACAACACCTCAAAACCTACAACAGAAGGGGGTGGATGAGAGGAATAAAAAAAGTATTATGGTAGAAACATGGTAAATGTTGCATGGACAAAGCTTACCTCTACAATTGTGGGCTGAAGCATGCAACCCAACAACCTATTTACAAAATAGGAGTCCTCATAGGATTCTTGGCATGAGTACATGAGAGGAAGCTTTTTTAGGGAAGAAACGGGATGTGTCACACTTTAGGATATTTGGATCATTAGTTTATTGCCATTTTTTCAAGTAAGTGAGGAAAAAACTAGAGTCGACAACAGAGTTGGGCATATTTGTGGGGTACACAGATACACCTCACAACTATTGGGTGTACTTGCCATCCCTCAGCATGAAAGTGGTTAGATGGGATGTGAAGTTTGACGAGGAAAAAGAAATGAGGTGTTCTCATGAGAGGGAGATTTAGTTGTATCCCAATCAGGAGCTTTTGGCTCCAAAGGAGGAACCTCAGGAAGTTCTGGAGCAACCACAAGCAGGGGAGGAGATAGTGGAGACATCCACTCAAGCAGAGACATCTAGAGAAGGAAGGAATCAAACCAGTGAAGTTGGTAGATTATTGTAGGATGCTAGAGAGAATTTGGGAGCACCCACATCACAACGTAGGTAGATGAGGTCACCAGATCGATACACTGGGTACATGGATTTGATGAGTGAGCTACTTGAGACAAGACCATCCTCATTTGAGGAAGCAATTCATCAACCAGTATGGGTTGATGCTATGGTATAAGAATATGATTCCATAGTTCGAAAAAATGTTTGGGAAGTGGTCCTAAGGCCAACATACAAATAAGTGGTTAGTTCAAGATGGATTTACAAGGTAAAGCATGAAACAAATGAGAGCATAGAGAAATACAAGGCCAAATTTGTGGCCATGGGGTACTCTCAGGTGGAGGAAATTGACTATGAGGAGACCTTTTCTCCAATAGCAAGGTACTCATCCATTAGTTCAATTATAGCACTGTCAGCGCAGATGGGGTGGAAGATCCACCAGATGGATGAGAAGGCAACATTCATCAATGGAGTTATTGAGGATGAGGTGTATATTAAGTAGCCGGAGGGGTTTGAGACTTTCAAAAGAGAGTCGGATGTGTGTAGACTCAAGCGAGCATTTTATGGACTCAAGCAAGCACCCCATGCTTGATATACCAAGATCGACAACTATCTCACTAGTTTGGGCTTCACTAAAAGTGACGCAGATGCAAACCTTTATCCCATTGTGGTAAAAGGTAAATTATTGATTATTTTTCTATATGTTGATGACTTGATCCTTACTGGTGATGAGAAGCTGATTAGATCTTGCAAGGAGGACCTTGTAAGAGTGTTAGAGATGAAGGACATGGGACTCATGCATTATTTCCTTGGTTTGGAAGTATGGAAAGGAGATGGGGAACTATTGGTATCTCAGGGAAAGTATGCCAACGAAATACTAAAGAAGTTCCACATGGAGAGTAGCAAATCTATGGAAATTCCTCTAGCAGGCAGATGGAGGAAATAGGATTCCACTTTAGGTGAGGAAGTGGAGGCTACCATTTACAGGAAACTTGTGGGTTCACTTATGTATTTGGTGAACACAAAAACAAACATGTGTTATGCAGTTAACCAACTTAGTCAAGCCATGGTGAAGCCAACCAAACTATATTGAAAGGCATCAAAGCATGTGTTGAGATACCTTAGAGGCACTACTAAGTTTTCTATTTGGTATAGATAGACTAAGGGAGTGAAGATGCAAGGCTTCACAAATGCAGATTGGGTGAGGAGTCCATCAAATAGGAAGAGTACTTCATGAGGAATTTTTAGTGTTAGGTCAGGAACAGTTTCTTGGTACAATAGGAAGTAGAGATATGTGGCACTCAACTGAGAAGAAGCACAATACATGGTTACAAGTCAAGAAACATGTGAGGCTATATGGATGAGAAAGATTCTTGTTGGGTTATTTGGTCACAATATGGATCCTACAATGATTTACTGTGACAAATAGAGTTGTATCAAACTCTTTGAGAATCCAGTATTTCATGATCGAGCCAAGCATCTCGACATCCGGTATCGCCATCTACAAGATTGTGTGCAAAGGTGGATTATGTTGTTGTAGTACATTCCGATAGAGAAACAAGATGCATATATTTTGAACAAGGCATTGAAGAAGGATTGGGGTATCTAATAATCCCTTTCTTGCTAAGAGGGAGTGTTGAGAATGCAGTAAGAAATTCCTAATTTAATTTTCCCTTGATTAAATTAGGAGAAATTCAAATTTCATTTTCAGCAGAATACTTGGAGGTAGTTAACTGAGGTGACATGGCTCTTTTCATTCAGTTAACTCAGTGAATTCAAGTTGGAGACACTTGAATTCAGTTCTAAATGATTTATTTCTAATTTGTAGCAATCTATTTCAGTTAACTTGAGTTATTATCAGTGTAACTAGTTATCACTGTCAGTAGAACTAGTGGAGGTCAAGTTAAGGGTGTTAATCTAGGTTGTCATTGATGTCAATAGTTGATCATTGATATAGAAATTGACTAGATGGAAAATATTCTTGAATATGCCAGAAGAGGACTACACTTGGAATATTTCCTATATGACATAAACATGATGACATTCACTACCTCCAATGATGATTTGATTATGACATGACAAACCTCTAATAATGTTGAAGGAGACAAGGTGATGAAGAAGGAAATCAAGGACATGATGGTGTCCCTACATTGAATAAGGAAAGCATAATGATGACATGTTGATCCTATGAAGTAGAAGGAAAAACAATGAAGAAATCCATCCATGAAGGAGAAGCCCATCCATGAAATAATATTGCTGTCCTATATTTATGCACTTATACATGATCAATTACATTAAAAAATACTTTTTCACCTCCTTAGAGGCAGAATTCTTCCGTGAGACCTACACCATCTTAAAGAGAACACTTTTTCCTTTTCCAACGAGCTATTACTCAACCCGAAACTCCAAGCAGTTTAGGAGATATGAATTTTATAGGTTGAGGAAATTATTCTGGTAATCAAGCCAACCTGAACATGTCAAACACATGTCGGCCTAGATAAGGGTCATGTCCATTCAGTTTTCACTCAAAGAAAGGTCTATATCTTAGTGAGAAACTCTATTCTTTTAGGACGACAAGGAATTCAGACTGTAGAAGAAGAATAAGGAACAGAAAGTTCACATCCTGTGAACTTGATATCAAAGTCAAGGGCAATCTCAACATAGAACTAACATTATCTATGCCGAAGGAGTGTGGAATTCTAGACAGACCCTGTGGCAGTTTCAGTGTGGTCTAGGGTTATAGTTTAGCAGTAAAATATTGCAGACTGTACAATAATGAAACTCTTGTGTTAATGACTACGTCTAGTGTAAGTATGGGCTAAGGACAACGCGAAAGTGGACAATATTAATTACAGGCTTGTGACAATGTAAGAGACACACAATTTAAGAATATATCTCTCGGACTAGGGACATATTTGGAGAAGGAGCATCTGCAGACTGTGACAAACACTTGTGCATCATTAACTCGGATTCAATGGTTTACACCTTGGTCCTGTAACAACAATTTCCTTGCACGGATAGAAGCATACTCTTATAGTGGTGACCCCTTTAGCTTTGACTGGTGTCTCCATATAGAGGTGTGGTAATTCATCTTGAGCAGGTTCAAATTAGGAGCAGAGGTATGGATTGATGTAAGTACAATGGTTCAGTCTCCATAGCTGGATTATACCATGATTCTTGAAAGGTGAATCAACATTGGTACAATAATATTTCTCAGTGACTCAGACTTGTTGATTTGAAGATGCTAAGAACACAGTAATAGAATCACACTCATTTGACTTATTTTAGGCATCATATTTATATATCCTTGTCCTTTGGAGCTGACCTAGAAGGTTTCCTTAGAATATACATTAGGGACATTTTAAAATTACTTTGGGAATATTTTTGAGGACTTGAAGAATATCTTGGGATAGTCAAGAAGACTCTTTAGTGACACCTTTAAGGATAACCTTGAATATATCTTGATAAATCTTTGAAGAAGAATGTGCAACAGTTGAGCAATTGATTGAAGATACTTTGAAGCATCACCAAGCATTGATTGAAATATTCAAGACATTCTTGGAGATCATGATACATCACTGATGTCATTGTGAGGTAACTTGAAGATTTTGTTGGGTATAATGAAGTGCAGTGGTGATATCTTCTAACTGACAAGGTTGTCATTGATGACGTGGAAACTAAGTGAAGGGATAATTGAAGATTGACAAGGCTCAATGAAGAAGAATTTGGGAGTCATGAAACCAAACATATCTTGACAAAGCAAAGCTATAGGATTTGTGTCCTTGGAGTTGGTGTTCCTAAACTCAAGGTTGGTGCCTTGGATAAGATAGGGTCGAAGCCCTAGAGGTCGAAGCCTCACTAAAATCCAAGTGGGTGCTTAGCACATCCCAGGTTAGAGCCCTACACATATTGTACTTGATTCATTATAAAGATTATATTAATAACAAAATTTATTTCTATTGTTCAGTTTTGTGTTCTAAATATAAGTGATCTAACTGGTAAAAGTAACAATTGAAAAGAAATACTGATTCACCCCCCTCTCAATATTTCCAACAAAGTGTTGGAAACAATACTGAGAGGGGGGGGGGGGGGGAATCAGTATTATCAAGTCAAATATTCCTTTTTCAAATCCAAATGATATACGCTACTTCAGTTAATTAAACCCGCATCTATGTAGAAGGAAACCCGCGTATACTATGCAAACTTATAATTTACTTTATCTTTCAAATGTTGATTGTTAATCTGTGTATTAGAATCAAATAACCAATAACTAGAAACAGTAAAACAAAGCAGAAGACAATCACACACAAGAACACAAGATATAAGGTGGAAACCTAATGTGGGTGAAAACCACCTGCTGTAATTCATCTCTATCTTCTCTTTAATTAGAAACTTCTTTTTACAATTGTACTGGTGTAGTCCTTTACCAATATGCAGGCTGCAACCTGCAGAGAGCTACAACCCTCTCTCGTTTTCCAGCTTCTCCTGGAAGGGAGCTACAACCCCCTTAGCTCTTGCACTAGCCAAGATACTAGTACATAGGTGCTGGCC
>APFE030081720.1:5518-105081 GCA_000404065.3 Pinus taeda | reverse complement strand
ACTGCTCTAAATAGTTAATCACCCATTTTTCCATCTGCAATTTCTTGTGCAGCGACTCATTCTCGGCCCTTTGCTCTCAGATGATCTCCTTGAGCTCTAAGGCAGGAGAGCTAGCATCAATATCAATGACATGTGTGTCCTGACCTCTTGAAGGGCCCTCATCAATCATGGGCCTCTTGCCCTTGTCCTGAACCTGTACCTGTGCTGAAGAAGATGGTGAGACCCCTTCCACATGATGTGGAGATAGTACTCGCTCTGTCGATGAAGTCAACGAGACCCCTTCCACCCCGGGTGGAGATAGTACTCGTCGTGCAACTGCAAATAAGGCTCTAGGGCCTTTTTGATATGTTACATATGTTTGAGCATCAACATGCTCGGTCTCATGAATGTTTGACTGTTGTGAAGGCCCCTCATGAATGTCAAAATGCTGTGAAGGCCCTCCCTCATCATGGACAATCTCAGGAGGTGGGTGTGGCACCGTGAAGAAGTCGCGAGAAATGAAATCCTCCCATGGAATACCTTGTTGTGCCAACTGATGCATCACAATGATCTCGATCAGTGCATGATGATATATGCTTTTGAGTTGCTGTGCGGGGTTCTTCCTTTGCACTACGGGTACCATCTTCTCTATATTCCGGCACATGAAAAATGGAATGTTCATCATTCGTACCCGGGTAAAATGCATCAACAAACAGATATGGTACGAATATAAACGTGAAAATCGACCCTCACAAGTAAAATAGCGCATAATAAGCCTCATCAAGGGTGCATACTCCTCCCTTAGGAATCTGAAAGGAAAAACAGCAGTAAGGTTCCTCATGAATCTGGGTTTGATGTATGGTTGATAATGAAATTTTCCTAGTAGCTTGCGCTTGGTCCACTCTTCCCCAACATTTGGTATCCCGGTGGCTTGAGCAACAACCTCGGGTGATAGTGTGAAATCCATTCCTGCAAGGTTCACATGACCATTGTGCAAATGTAGGACAAAAAAGCGGACTAATTCCCTGTGATGTTGAATTTGTGAGATCCTCTCACAATACTCAAAACATGATTGATACCGAAAACAAGACAGTGCAAGTGGAAAAGCTTGCAAATAAGCCAAAGAGGTGGTGTCCTCTCTAACATGCCGACCACCTTTACCACCCTTGTGATGCCTCCTAGGCACTTCTTCCTCCGGTGTTGATCCACTGTAATCACTCTGCTCATAATCTGATTCGGTTTCTGACATGGTTTTAAAGACAGGATGGTTGAACTGTATATGTTGACTGTGCACACAATTTATTGTTGTTTGACTTTTTCAAATGCTATTACCAAGGGGACATAAAGACAAGGGAATTGTTAGGGAAAGGGAAACATGAGGGAATTAGGGGAAATGAAAATAACGAGGAATTTATGGAAGGGAAAGGATATAGGAAATTATGATAGTGTAGGGTTTGGGGTGAAGTAAGTTTTGGGGCTAAGTAGGGTTTGGGATTTTATGGAGGAATATTATGGAATTTTATGGGAAATTTGAAAAGAAATCCTGATGAATATGGGGGAAAAAGGAGGATGAAAATGGGAAAACCTTGGGCAGCATATCACTTTGAAACCCTAGCAAACTTGGTCTTTCAATTTACACACCAACATTAGGGTTTTTTGCTTTCAATTTCATGGCATATTTGTCATATTTCTGTTACATTCATTTTGCCAAAAAATAACAAAACAACCATGGAAAAGAGCTTACTTGTATCTTGCTTGAGCTGAGAGAGGTTTTTTGTGTGTTTGCTACAAGTTACAGGGCGAAAAACCCAACGCGTAGCGCGCCCTGCCCAACGCGTAGCACTCCTTCAACCCGTAGCGCCCTTGTAAATTTGCACTGCGAAATCCTTCCCAACGTGTAGCGCGCCCTTCCCAATGCGTAGCGCGCCCTTCCCAACGCGTAGCGCACTACCAAAACTGCCCACTTTGCTCAAGAACTCATAAAATCGCCTTTGCAAGGTTGCACTTAGCTTGTAAGAGGCAAATGAGTTACAAATGAAGATTGATGTGCTTTTATAGGCTTCTTTTAAATTTACATTTGCCCAAAAACCCACTTTATAATGTTTTGAGTGTTGACACTTTTTGAATTTAATTGGCTCTGACTTTTGGTTTCTTTTCTTTGAAAAATTGGTTGAACTGATGGTTTCTTCTGAAATTTTTTGCAGGGATAGCTTCTAAGGTGCTTTGGCGAGGAGACCAAGGCTGCACTTTGACATTTGGAAAATTTGAAAATTTGAGAATCTTTACAAAAATGAGAAAATGACCTTTGTTTTTCAAAAATAGAGTTTTGAAAACAAGTTGGAATTTTAGCTGTACAATAGTGAAAATTGTTGAAATGATGCTTTATGAAGGACATCCCTCTGGCCTGCTGGTCCTTTATGACCTCTCAAGATGAAATTTGACTCAACCCTAGACCTAAGACTTGGAAATTTTAAAACAAGACAAATGACTGTTTGAAGACTTTATCCACTCAAACAAACCTAAACCAGCAGTGCCAAACAAGAGGGGGATAAAAGACATAAGCTCCTCCAGCAGAGTTATGGCATGCCTAACGGAATGCAACATGATCACACTGATGGGACACCTAATTATGAAATGCAAAGAGCTTTGATCTCTGGTGGAGGGCTACTAGACCGACTCTAACACCCTTCGATTAGGGTTTTCCAGAACCTGTCTAGGGTTCTACATAGTCAATCAAGAATATGAGTGGGGTGGGCAGATTTATCAAGAGATGAATCACCCAAACAAGAATCACTAGGATTCAATACAATTAGTCATGACAGAGTTAATAATATATCATCAAATGAATAATCCAATCAATGTATTTAAAACATACCTTTGTTTCTTGACTAACCTTGTCTTGAGAGATCCTCCTTCTTGCAAATGTTTTTCCTAACCAAGACAACAGAGGGAGAAAGGTGATTAGCATTATAATATAATCAAAACTAAATGGATACATGATCCCAAAACTGAAAATACATGAGATACTTATCTTTGAGGGTTGTTGGGAGATCCCTCCAAAACTTGAGGGAAACCTACAAACTTAATACAAAAATGTATATTCCAAAGATATGTTAAAAACATATAAAACAAGTTATGTAAAGAAAATGACTTAATAGTGTAAGTCCCTAATGTCGGATTCTTCAGGCTTGACTTTCTTTAAGTCTCCTTCTTCAACAAAGTTGGCTTGATCTCTTCCTCTCTTCTTATTCCTTGGATTCTCGGGGCAAACACTCTTGTAGTAACCTTTCTTATGACATTGATAGCACTCTATCTGAGACATGCCAACTTTCTTCCTTTGTCCCTTCGATTTATTTCCTTTATGATGAGCAACATAAGCATTTGATACTTCTTTTGGATTGGCAACCATAGAGATCCTTAATTCTTCTTGACTACATGTGGTCCATAATTCTTCAAAGGCGGGAGCCACCTTCCCACTCTTGAGACCTGAAGCAAATGCACTCTAAGAGGGTGGTAATCCTAATATAGTAGTGATCATCAATTCTTTGTATGGAATAATCTCATCAATGGCTAAAAGATCATCCTTGAGTCTAGCTATCTTCATAAAGAAGGTTGCAACAATATCTTCTTTAGTCATCTTTGTATATCTCAACTCATTCTTCAAACTTGCTACTCGACCAATGTTCTTAATAGTGAACATCTTTGACAAGGCTTCATACATCTCCTAAGCATGATCAATGTTAGCTATGAATGGGATGAGATTGTATTTTATCCCTTCTATCATTACAGTCATAGCTGCTAATTCTAAATCCCTGAATTTTGCTTTGACGGCATCACTGGCTTCTTTGGTAGGCTTCTTTACATTTCCTTTTACCAAATCTAGCACCTTGTTCTTCTCGAGGATTAGGTCAATCCTCTTCTTCCATGATCTGAAGTTAGATGCTCCTCCAAGCTTGTTCTCACCCTTGATAGAGTTAGACATCTTCCTTGAATATGATATATTCCTTCCCTGAGATAGTGCCTATGAATGGATCTGCCTTTTTCTTCTTTCTTCACTGAAGCTCTGATACCATGTTGGAAAATCATAAAGGAAGTAAAGATTTTCTCAATATTGAAAATTACTTGTGATGTTTCTTATTATTACAATTATTTATATCTTCTTTCTTTAGTTCATCAAGTAATTACCAAAAGCAACAGCACATAAAACAATGAACACAAGATGTAGGCACATGACAGGGCAAAAGCCCCCTCGAGGGGAAAGCCCAGTCAAAGTAATTCTTCCTTTCAATTGTATTCTTTGAGAATATTCACCCTAGACCTTGACCAAACCTTCCCTCCTCACCAAGTCAGCCTCCAGAAGATTGACCTCTTCCTAGCAACTTTGACTATGCAGCAATTTGCAGCAGCCAACAACTTCCGGCAACAGTCCAACTTGGAAGACTTTGTTCTCCCAATCCAGAGCACGAAACGAAGTGAAACCACCACCAAAATTTCAATTTTTCTCTTCTCCTTAGATTCCCCCAAACACGCATTCACTTCGGCTTCCTGACAATAGACTTTCCCAGCTATCCACTTCGCACTTTTGCCGAGTAGATGAGAATATGAGAAGTGATGCTCCAAATGAATTTGTAGTCCTTCCTTTCATAGGCTTCTCATGGGGTAGAATGGGTCCTTAAGCCAAATTGATCATCTCTTAGGCCGACATGGTGTGGAGGTTCCATAATTCATATTTTAATCAATACTAAACCTATTTACATTATTCAAAAACCCAATACGGGTCTCATTAAATGTACAATAATTATATAGACTCAAAATAAATCCTTAAAGTCCTCAATGGGGAGTTTGACCTAAAACATGGTGACCCAAGCATGAAACCCATGCTTTAATAAGTCACAATAATAATAATAATAATAATAATTCTCTTTATTCTTTTGACAAGTACATTACATAATGACTCAAGTACATTATTGAGGACCAAACATAGTTACTTTTTCCAACATTTTCTTCTCAAGATTCACTACTGAAGGAGAAAATCATGAGAAGACACATATCAACTTTAATTTTATCTTTAGATCTCACTTGCTTGATGGTAATCCTCACTCGCTTGATGATAGAACTGATTCCCTTGATTTTATGTGTGCTACAGGTGCACCATGGCCACTTTGACTGTAAGTTTAACTTAAGAAATGTGGTGAACCCATGAATCTCCACCTGTGTCTAATAGGTGGATCTCCATCTTGGCAACATTTGGTAGCTTCCTGTATTATTTGGCTAATTTTTTACACACTCTAACCTATAGAATCTTCAATTCAGTTATAGAGTGTTATAACAACTACTGAATATGCACAATTTGGTAGCTATTGTCTAGTCAAACAAATTTTACAGAGTAAAACATACAGACTTGAGTTGATAATGGGAATTTACCTTGTTAATGTATTTGCATGGCCTAGATGACTCTTAACCTATGGGGAAGATGAAATGGAATGGGAATAGGTGACAAAATAGGTGAAAAAAGGAAAGATAAACTGTCAAAAAGAGGACAAATTTGGAGGATCAACAAAGCTTGTCCATGGTATGAAAGGAAGAAAGCTCTCAAAGATGAGAACGGGAACCTAAAGGTACAAATGCTCATGAAGAAACCAAAACCATAAGGGCAAGCATCACAACCCTCACCCATAGGCAATGTGGACATTTTGTTACAAGTGACAAGGTCTATCTGACAAGGACAATCATAATTTTTAGAAACAATTATGAACTTAAGGAAATGCTTCGTCTTTAGTTAGGGAAGATTTCAGTACTCTTTTATGACATAAATTTTGTTATGGTTTAGTACCTTATGCGACCTTAGGAAAACCATTTTAAGTTGTTTTTTATGACATTTGGTCATGTTTGGCCTACTAAATGTGTCCTCGACGTATTTCGTTGCACCTTTTTACTTTTCAATAAAATACGAAATAAATGCTTTGTAACACAAATTTGCAAGATGCAATATATCTTGTAAATAATCATTCATTTTGATATCTACAAGAAACACGAGTAAAATTCAAGATATGAGTTTTTTAGATCTATATCCCAAAATGGATAAATACCCATCAACTCATTGAAAATCGATCCCAATATGCACAATCAACATGCTTAATTCATCAAAGAAATCTTAAGAAAGTTTGGGAATTTCGCCAAGATCAACATGATTTTTCCCAATTTGATCCACGATTTGAGCACTAAATAAAGTCAAATTGATTAGATCACATCTCTAAGATCAGCCACAATCAACAAAAAAGGAGTTTTTTTGGTATTTGGTTATATTTTTGCTTATAGAAGCAAGCAAATAGTGCTTACAAATCAAGTTTGTAATTAGAATATGTTGAAGAAATATCTTTTAGCTCAAACTTCAACATTTTGAAGCTTGCTCCAAGCTGATTTCACTTAATATGTGATGTTGCTTTGATTTCCAACCATTGGTAGACATTTGGTGTGCTTGTTAAGGCATGAAGGCCCCCCACAAACCGAAGCTTGTGCTCTAGTTTTTATGCGTTGTTCATTCATTTTGTACATGTTTTGTATAACCTATTCATATATGTCCTTATTGTGTTTATACTCTTTAACTTTTAGTTTTGATTATGTATTTTTATTTACCTTGTTCATACTAGTTGCTTCATGACATTATGCTTATAGTTTATGTGTGAGTCCACTGCCATATTACGATCCATATCTTCTTTCATATTGATGTTTATATTTCGTGATTTCAAGTATTGTTCTTTTAGGTCACTATAATACTAGTATATCCCCCTTATTGTTATTGTTAGTTTAGCCCCCTATTGTTATTATTGTTCCCATGTATCCCCCATGTTGTTATTGTTGTGCCCCATAGAAGCCCACTATTGTTATTGTTGTCCCCTTACATTATTATTGTTATGTAGGCTCTGATTATATTGTGAGCCCTTAAACTCCTATATATACCAAGGAGGTATTATCAATTGTATCATCCAAGAATTGTTCATTTATATAATGTAAAATAGGCTTCCCCCTCAAAGAGGATAATTTTTAAGTCATTGATCTATCTTTTCTTCTGCTTTGTGAGTTGGTTGCATAACATTTGGTATCAAAACTTTGGATTCTAGGGTTTTGCTGCTACAAACGGGCCATCTTGGAATTTTCTCTACAATTTTTTTTCTACGAAGATTCATAATTTGAAATTGCGACCACGTGGAGTTGAAATCTTGATGAAATTCCTAATACAAAGTTTAGATCTTGGTTTTCTATATTTTATGAGATATGGTCTGAAGAAATTAGGGTTTTTCCATGCTCCAAAATTCAGTCTCAAACATGCAACCGTGGGAAAATTGACATAACTTCCTCTATGAGCATCAAATTTGAATTTTGTAAAAGGTTACTGAAACTGCACAGACATTAGTTTTTTGTGTATCATTTTCAGGGCCGAAGGTTGA
Organism: Pinus taeda; assembly: GCA_000404065.3. NCBI lineage: Eukaryota > Viridiplantae > Streptophyta > Pinopsida > Pinales > Pinaceae > Pinus > Pinus taeda. The sequence continues at coordinate 97,654 of APFE030081720.1, read as the reverse complement.
AATAGTGACACATGGCATTCCTTACAAGTTTGTTCTACTGAACTAGTCCATAATTAAGTCATCGTGGGAGATTGGGCATAACATTATCTTGAAGAATCAAATTTTGGTCTAACTTGTGGCATTGGAAAGAAGACTCAAAGGTCTACTATGTGATGAAATTTTAGACCTTGGAGATCCAAAATTACAAAGGTACAACAGTTCCAATATCGAGCTCCTAAAAAGCAAGAAAAAGGTGTGTAATTTTTTTAAATATTGCATAACTTTTGTTTGAAAAATCAATTTGAAGTGATTCAAAGGGCATAGTGAAGCATAGATATCATTTCTTGATTCCAAAATGTATCAAAACAAAAAAAAAAAAAAATGGACACACCTAGTAAGAAACCATAAATATCTTCTTTAACGCATGAAGAAGAGGAAGAAATGCAACATGATATATCAAAATTACGAGACCTAGTGCAACAAATTTCCCTCTCACAAACAGTAACAAAAATTGAATTGGAAGCCATGATGAATGTTAAGATATATGGTATAAAAAGGAACATGGGAGTTTTGAATGATGGTTTAAAAGTAGAGATGCCAGCAATGATGAATGTCAAGATAGAAGAGTTAAAGGAAGGTTTGACAAAGTTGTTAGAAGAAAGGCTTCCCAGTGGTGACAAGGTAATCCATGAAAATCGCGATGAGGACAAAAGGAATATGAATTATGATTTTAGAGACTCAAATTTTGGGTTTAAGAAACACCACATTCCAAAGATCAATAAGAGGAAGTTTGATGGCAAGGATCCAGTAACATGGATACAACAGATGGAGAAAAAATTTGATCTCCACGATGTGCAACAAACATAAAAGATAAGCATTGCATCTTTATATTTAGAACCCAAACAATTTGTATGGTATCAATGATTTTTTCTCGTAAACCACTTGTCACTTGGTCAATTTTTATGGAGGAAATGATAGAACATTATGAGGATACAAAGAGCAACACCTTCTTTAGCCAATTGATAAATCTCAAACAAAAGGGTTCAATGGCGAAGCACAATGAGGACTTCCAAAAATTAAATATCAAGGTAATTGATATTCCAAAGGAGCACATGATTGATGTCTTCATAGGGACTTTAAAGGATAAAATCCAACATGAGGTTCATCTTTGGGAATGTAATTCATTGAAGGAGGCATTCAGGGTAGCAAGAAAAGTTGAAAGCAAAATTATGGAAACAAGGAAGTCTACAAAACCTACAACATTCAGGGTTGCTGCTCATAGCCTTCCACAACCTACAAGGTTGACACCACAATAATTGGAAGAAAAAAGAGCAAAAGGGCTTTGTTACAGTTGTGATAGCAAGTACACTAAAGGTCATAAGTGTGTCGAGAATAAATTATTCTACATATATTGTGAAAAGGAGGAATAAAAGGAACAATAAACATCAAAAGACGAGGATATACACCAAGAACAAACCATAAAGAAAGAAGAAATGAATCTGACCATATCTTATAATGCATTGGCAAGAATTACCACTCCTAAAAATCTCAAGATAGAAGGTGTTGACGGTGCCAGACCCACTAACATTTAGGGGATCACCCCGGTATGAAGTCCCAACTAGACCTCACGTCATTTGGTGTGGGACTCCCATCCGGTATGATGGCCTGGTTGCCATTGTCTTAATGGTTTGCCTCAACTCTTGCTTGTCAGCACATGAGAGCGGTTCACTTTGTCTTCGAGAAGTGAGGTTCGCATACCTGGGGAGTGTAAGTGTACTTGTGTCAATGGTTCTTTCACTGTGAGGGGGGAAAGATGAAGGTGAGTTCCAGGTTGAAAGGGATCAGTCCCAACTCAACTAGGAACACACAACACAAAGGACATACACAACTTCCGATAGAGAAGTCCACTTAGATGCAACAGTCATGACATACAAGGTAAGATAACACGTACAACACTCATGGATTAGTCTGAGTTGAGTGCAACGATTGTTACAACAAGGTTTGTGTGAAAGGTCTGTCTGATGTCCAACATAAGAGTCGACATAGAGGGGACAACAGTAACAACATATATAACACATTTCCAATAATAGATTATGCGTTACAACAAATGAATTCATTCAGATGTAAAACACATGGTTAAAGCAACATGCATTACAAGTGTTAAAGATCAGTCTTACAACAAATGCAATACATGTGTGAAAACGTGCTAGCCTGTTGACAGGCTTCTGAATTAAGCGAAAGTTCCAAGACACATCGTTACACCATACATCACTAACCTTGCGAGCGAGGTGTTGGAGCCACTACTTACTCCTCAAAGAAAAGATTACAAACTCTCTTGACTATGTTAGAGGAGCCGAGGTGAAAAGTCCTTTCATGTACAAATGAGGGGATATTTATAGCCAAGCGTGAAACTGATCCTTGTGGTTGTTCGACTACCCTCATGACCGTTCAACTTCCATGACTTTGCGACTTACAATACTCTATGTTCAACAAGTGGGTCTCTTAGACTTCCACGTTACATCACATTGATTGCCAACAAACCCATAGTGGAGATATGGGCAACATGACTCATGACTTGACAATACAATGCTAGTACATTCGTGTTGCTGCTGGAGTGCATGTCGAGCTACAGTGTTGCTAAGTGGTGGATGTCTTCATGGTGTATCATAGCTTCACCTCTGCATGGAAAAGTGTGCAGAGTCTTCGATGATCCTTGGTTCACTTGATGAAGCTCTAGTATGTTGTTCCTTGCTTTCATGTTGGAAGGCTTGACAGGCTCACTTGTTCAAGAAGGTGCATGTTCGTCACATTCGTCCACTTCGCATGCTTCATTCATTCATCCATTGGTGAACCTATCCATCTACATGTGCTCCCTTCGTTCATCCAGTTCGTTGTCTCGACATGTTTGTGGGTGTACCTATATCTGTAGTCGCTCATGACAAGACGACATCAAATCCAAAACCTCCTAGTCTAGTATGACATGTTATCATTCAGATGCGGGTGACCGGGAGAGGTAACAGGGCTGTGATGCGGGATGATGGCTCTGGGAAATTGCTGATGAAAATTGTGCAAGAGTCACTAAGGGATGGAGACAGACAATCTGAGTCGACAGTGACTATCTGAGAGGTCTGGCTCAGCTAGGAGGAAAAATTGCGCAAATTTTAGGAGGGAAAGTTCGGGCTACAGGAGGGAATGGCATGCATACTCTACACATTTTCCAGAACAAACAGTCAACAGAGGATGGACAACCAAATTTGCGCAATTTTCCAAAGGAACGGGGCGGGCTACATGAGGGGTCAACGGGCAAGGATTGCAAAATTTTTCTGGGGAACCGCCCGAGAGACTGGCAACCAAAACTGTGCAATTCCCAGTAAGAACTGCCAGTTGGTTGTTGAGGTCACTGGCAGACAGATCTGCACAATTCCTGGAGGGAATACCAGTTGGCTGTTGGGGTCACTGGCAGCCAGATCTGTGCAATTCCTAGAGGGAACTACTAGTTGGCTGCTAGGGTCACTGGCAGTAGAATATATGCAATTCCTGGAGGGAACAGGCAATTTGTTGCTGGCTGGGAAAATGGCATTAAGACCGGGAGGTCAGCCTGCTGATCACCTCTGCGCAATTTTTGAGTTGTGCTCACTAATGGGTAGCGAGAGGCCTGCTCATGAGCATTGCGCAATTTCTGAGATGAACAGTTAATCGACTGTCCGAGTGGCCAACATGAGTGCTAATTGAATTGCCTGTAGGCATCACAACTTGAAAGAAATATCTTGGTGCTTCTGCGTTGTTCTGGTTCATTATCGATCAAGTCGAAAGTAGGGTGATGGTTCGACTATCAATGAGGGGTCTGCTCATCAGAAATTCAACAAAAATGACTAAGTGTGTGAACAGTCGAAAGATGCATAGGTGATCATACAAACCCACACTCACATGACTTGACAACGAAACGACCAAACCATCTGGGCACACATGTTCAACGTGACTGACCAACGGTGCAAGCGACAAGCACGACACTCGTGATTGATCATTTATGATCGAGACGACGCTTGCATGACAATGAATATGACTCTGTGTGTGAGTGTGAAACATGCCTTCATAGCAAACACAACAAACACATACGAAGTAAAGACATTGAGGATAACTAGAACACGGTCGCAAGCATGACTTAGACATCAACATGCAGAGACCTGAGTGCAATAAAAATCAAGGCAAACGTAAAGACTCACATGAGCTCATGGAGTGAACCCGAGTGTGTGCAGTCATCAAGTGAAACTCTCCAAGGGAGACTCCGAAATTGGTGCAGGCCAAAATTTTGTAGGGTAGTTGTAGCCACCACAACACTTGGCGACACACTGGTAGAACTCTAGCTTCTCTGTTTTAGTTCATTGCTAGCACAGGGCCTTGGTCTTTTAGGAAGTATTGAATTGTTGTGCAGGTTACTTTAGTTTCCCCACTTACCCCATGGACATACATGGTTCACCCTTTGCCAACTCAATCAAACACAATCAAAAGTTCACTTTAGATCTCAGTGTTTCGAATCTGGGAAGGGTAGTTTAGTTTGTGAGTTGAAGATTTATAGAGTATAAGTTCTCATCTCTGGTGTTGCTCCACTACCAGCAGGCCTGGATAGTACCCCGCAAAGTCACGCAGGAACAAACATATTGCTCCACTGCCAGCTAGCATGGTCACTACCCCGGTGGAGTTGCATGCTTCACCTCTCTGTGCAGGAAGCATTTCTCTTCTTTTGCCATTGTATCTTTTTATTTTTTTTAAGAGAACTGTGCATAGGCACTTATTTAATTTTGAGGCGGAAGAGGGATCCCGACTTATTGAGAGTAGAAGAGGTTGTTCCTTCAGAGGAGCATGTAAGACCTCTGACATGGGTTTGCTTGTTTATATTTTCCCCTTCTCTATTTCTACTAATTGGATTAGCTTCAACACACAGAGCATAAGGCTGAGTATAGGCATGGGGCTTCCCAGTGTGGACATAGGTTCATGGTTGGACCAAAGCTTCCCTTCCAGACGGTTTGTATTTTCTATCAGGACTTCATCGCCCGAAGGTTGTAACCAAGCACAGAGAAAATGGACACAAGACTAGCCAAGTGCTGTAGTGTCACAAGTCTCTTCAAATTTCAGCCACATACTCCATTCAAAATCCAGAACGTAGTAGTTGGCAACACTTATTTCCAAAAACAAAACAAAAAAAGTAATATATCAAACAAACAAAATGCACGTGAACAAAAATAGTAATCGGAATAAAACAAAGCAAAAGCAAAGATAATAAGCAAAACAAACCAAATGAAACAACAAGAAACAAGCAGACTATGTACAAGGCATGGGTGTGGCCCGACCTATAGAACTAATGTTTGAGGACTTGGTTGTTTGATAGGAAGATTACAATCCTCCCATCTAGTGATTGCAAATGATAGGTGTGTGAGCCAAGTTTCTTGTAGACCAGTGCCGGTCCACCAGGCTCCGCTACCAGAACTTGGGGGCATTCTAGAAAACATTCAAGTGAAGACAACACTACTATCTTAGGTACTGTGTGCAACATGGGCTCAGATGATGGCACGGGGTATTTGCTTTTACTCCGAGAAGGGTTCAATTTTCTGAAGTCAATGCATAAGCAAATCTTCCCAATTTCTTATGTGGAAGATTTAAATCAAAAAACCAAGTGATGACGAATTTTGCAAGTAATCCAAACACTTAAAATGTTAATCAATCTATTCGATGAAAGGAGTACAAACAACATGCATGTGTTACATGTTCTTTGTTGTAATGGCTTGTCTTCTTCTTTACTTGGAATCTCATGTTGGATTGTTTGCTTGTAGTGGGTACTCAGGTCATCATCTACTTGTGCAAGCCCATCCTGGTATTGTTCGATCAAGTGTTCAACGATTAGGCACTGCTGCAGTGTGTAACTTGTACCGAGATCAGCCATCTTCGAATCATGGTGGATCCTCAAGTTGCTCTATTTGTTCATAGTGTTGGTCTTTCGTGTGTTCAACATGAGTGCTTCGGCATCACTGTTTGTGACTCTGAACTTCAAACAACTTGAAATCATGCATAGTTCCTTGTTTTGGATGACAGAGATGCACTCGATCCTTAAGTCATCATGCGTTCCTGATTTATCAATACTCATGGTCCACAACTTGTCTGTACGTGGACCGTTTGGTGTGTTGGTACTACTACTACTACCGTTGTTTCTACTACTGCTACTATTAGAAAAACAAATTGTACAAGCTTCATTATCATTAGTTGGGCAAAGAAGGAGTCCCAACTGCTTGTCTTATGAGGATGGGGTTGGCCATGTAAGATAACACTCCAATGCCTTTTCCAGGAAACAGTTGCCAAACATGAGTTCTGCGAAGGCCAATGGTTCATTCTTATTGTTAAGGGGAGTGACATTGTGTTTCATATGCCTCTCGGATAACACTCAGATTTAGTTACATCTCCCTTGTACGAAAGCCACAGGTGAGACTAGTCTGTAGCAAAGTATCCATCTAGCTTGCTGGACAAGTCAGTTGAGCAACAGACCATATGCTTCTGATATGTCCACAACAATTATGTTGATGCACTAGTGGACTCGACTGTCACAGAGTAGTCAGATGATCACGTCTCGTAGTTCAGCAATGGCTGGTACTGATGTTCTATCAAGTTGGATGATTCTCGCGGATGTTTCGCTCCATCGTGCATTGATCTTCTTAGTAATGGAGAGCATGACATTGCCTGCCATGCCAGAATCAACCAAACAATTGTGGACATTGTAGGTGAAACTTCAAATGAAAGCAGGAATGGGGGGCAACTTGAGTGTATTGAGCACAGTGGATAGTGATCCGGGAGGTGTGCATGCTCCCTTGCTGGTAGAGGTCGTGTTGTCTATTTCCGTTTGTCCCAATGCGCGCAACAGGATATCTCGTTGGCTCTGGACTTTGGCTAACTCAAAAAAATTGATGTTCGCTCGAGTTTTCTTCATGTCATCGACTATGTTGTAATCCAGATGTGGTAGACTCACTGAGGTGTCCGGGGTGGAATGAATGCTCGTGTTGTCTGGCGGATTTTTCTGCAACTTGCTACTCACGGATGTGTTCTTATCCATCATTGTCTTCCTAGACTTTCTTTGTGTTTGTTGCTTTGAGGCAGCTGGTGGATCGACCTTCTTTATCATCTGTCTCACTTTCTCTTGCATCTCCTCAAGTGTCGGGGGGTCCCCTTCACTCCTAACATTGTAGCGATCATTTTGCTTTTGGGGCTACTTCTCTGTGTTCATCTTTAAGACAACTTGCGAGCACTGATATGTGTTCACCACATGCCCAGAACTTGGTTCTTCATTAGGTGCAACCTCTTCGTTATCATCAGTGTCTTCTGGTTGCTCTTGTATGTCACCATCCACATTGAGTGTATGGGTAGAGATAGAGGTAACGACTCGCTTCCAATCTGAACAAGATTTCTCGGGTTGAAATTCTTCATGGAAGGAACAATACTTAGGATCAACTCATTGATCGAGTTGGAACATAAGCTTCTACGCAAATTTGGAACTAAACTAGCTATTACTTGATGAGCCGGTTGATGAATTGCTTGCCTATCTCTGTCTGGGTGGATGACTGTTCGTGAATGTGTCCGTCTTCCGTTGCTTGAGTTCAGTGATTTCGGTGGTCAAGTTCTTGACTAGGAAAGTGAGGGTTTCAATATCAGTTGCTTCCTTGTCTCTGCCCTCACTTGCCGTTGCTTGGGGCTTTTTGCTCGCATCCTTGGAGTCTTTCATTGATTCTTCATCCTTGATGACTCCAATGGTGCGCAAGTATTTCTCAACAACAATAGCCTCTCACAACTTTGTAACAATGTTGGTTTCGTAGCTCGCTTGACGAACTACGCAATGGTGGTTGGCAGTGTAGATGTGTAATAATCGACAGTGATGAAGTCATGAGGTTTGGTGTCTGCTGCAAACTTGTTCAAAATATGCATAAACCTCTAATTGAAATCTTTTACTTTCTCTTTTCCCTCCATCTTGAGGCTCCCCAATTCTTTGAGTAGCATGACTTGGGTCTTATCATCAACAAACTTTTCAAGGAACATATGTTTAAAGGAACTCTAGTTATGTATGGAGTTGGGTGGAAGGGTGTGATACCAAGTAGCTGCTCGGTCATCCAAGGTACATGGAAACAATCTACATGCTACATCATCATAACGTACCTCAAGGGTCTGCAGTTGTAGGTAGAAGTTGTCTAAATGGTATTCTGCTTTCACCACGCTTCAGGGTTAAACTTGATGTTCATTCTCTCCGCTCAATTCGGGATCTTGTGCAGAACATCCAATAGAGCCAATGGTCCCTGAGTCATCCATTCAAGATTTGGGTTAGCCATATCTTCATCCTCTTCGTCCTCTTCGTCTTCTTCCTCTCCTTTGGAATCTGATGGTTCTGGATCTAAGTTTGTCGATTCGTCTCCCCTCCACTTCTTCCACTGTCTCCCCCTCCACCTCCTATACCGAAGTTTTATCCTAAGACCATAAGAGTGCCTTGTTCGTCTTCAAAGAAAATTGGAGGCTCCTCTCCATCTTCAATAGCTTCTTCCAAACCTTCAAGAGTAGCAAGCACTGCTTCTTCCACCGATGATACAACAACCCATGTGGGAGTGGCTTTTGGCTTCTTCGATGCGTGTGGAAGACACTGTATGCCTGGGATCAATCTGACTGCTTTCACGAACTAGCGAGTGATGGGACGGACGGAGCGAAGGTGTTGGTATGAAATCTCGTGTTCAATTATGAGAGGTGAGGAGTACCAATTGTTGAGTCATGAGAGAGGGAGTGTGAGTTACTACCTTGACCAGATGGTTGATGAGTGATTGTGAGGGGAATTTTAGCCATGTACAACTGGCTTCCCTCCTTCTAGTGCCATAAATGTTGACAGTGCTGGACCTGCCAACATTTAGGGGATCACCCCGGTATGAAGTCCCAACTAGACCTCACACCGTTTGGTGTGGGAGTCCCATTCATATGATGGCTCGGTTGCCATTCTCTTATGGATTTGCCTCAACTCTTGCTTGTCAGCATAGGAGAGTGGTTAGCTTTGTCTTTGAGAAGTGAGGTTCGTGTGCCTGGTGAGTGTAAGTGTACTTGTGTCAATGGTTCTTTCACTATGAGGGGGAAAGGAGAAGGTGGGTTCCAGGTTGAAAGGGATCAGTCCCAACTTGGTTAGGAACACACAACATAAAGGACATACACATCTTCCGGTGGAGCAGTCCACTCGGATGCGACAGTCACGACATACAAGGTAAGATAACACGTACAACACTCATGGATAAGTCTGAGACAAGTGCAACGGTTGTTACAACAAGGTTCATGTGAAAGGTTTGTCTAACGTTCGGCAGAGCAGTCGACACGGATGGGACAACATATACAACACATTTCCATTAATAGATTATGCATTACAACAAATGAATCAGTTCATATGTAGAACACACGGTTAAAGAAACATGCATTACAAGTGTTAAAGATCAGTCTTACAACAAATACAATACATGTGTGAAAACGTGTCGGCCTATTGACAAGCTTCTGAATTAAGCAAAAGTTCCAAGGCACATCGTTACACCATACATCACTAACCCCGTCAACAGGGTGTTGGAGCCATTACTTACTCCTCAAAGAAAAGATTGCAGACTCTCTTAACTATGTTGGAGGAGCCGAGGTGAAAAGTCCTTTCATGTACAAATGAGGGGGTATTTATAGTTAAGGGTGAAACTAGCCCTTGTGGCTATTCGACTACCCTCTTGACCGTTCGAGTTCCACGAATTTCCAACTTAAATGACTCTGTGTTCATTAAGTGGGTCTCTTGGACTTCCATGTTACATCACATTGATTGACAACAAGCCCATAGTGGAGATGTGGGCAACATGACTCATAACTTGACTCGACATGACTTGACAAGACAATGTTGGTACATTCATGCTGCTACTGGAGTGCATGTCGAGCTACAGTGTTGCTAAGTGATGGATGTCTTCATGGTGTATCATAGCTTCACCTCCGCATGGCAAAGTGCGTGGAGTCTTCGATGGTCCTTGGTTTGCTTGATGAAGATCTAGTATGTTGTTCCCTGCTTTCATGCTGGAAGGCTTGACAGGCTCACTTGTTCGTGAAGGTGCATACTCACCGCGTTCGTCCACTTCGCATGCTTTGTTAGTTTGCCCGTTGGTGAACCTGTCCATCTGCATGTGCTCCCTTCGTTCATCCCATTCATCGTCTCAACATGTTTGTGGGTGTACCTGTACCTGCGGTCACTCATGACGAGATGACATAAAATCCAAAACCTCCTAGTCTACCATGACACATGATCATTTGGATGCAGGTGATCGGGAGAGGCAGCAGGGTTGTTATGCGGAATGATGGCTCTAGGAAACTGCTGATGAAAACTGCACAAGAGTCACTAAGGGATGGAGACAGATAATCTGAGTTGACAGTGACTATCTGTGAGGTATTGCTCGGTTAGGAGGCAAAACTGTGCAAATTTTAGGACGGATAGTCAAGGCTACAGGAGGGATAGTCCGGGCTGCAGGAGGGTAGGGCAGGCATGCTCTGTGCATTTTCCGAAATGAACAGTTAGCAGGGGATGGGGTCACTAGCAGCTAGACTTGCATAATTCCTAGAGGGAACTTCCAGTTGGCTGCTGGGGTCACTAGCAGCCAAACTTGCACAATTCCCAGAGGGAACTGCCAGTTAGCTGCTAGGGTCACTGGCAGCCAGACTTGCGCAATTGCCAAAGGGAACTACTAGTTGGCTGCTGGGGTCACTAGCAGCCAGACTTGCGCAATTCCCAGAGGGAACTGCCAGTTGGCTGTTAGGGTCACTGGTAGCTAGATCTGTGCAATTCCTAGAGGGAACTGCCAGTTGGTTGCTGGGGTCACTGGCAGCAGAAACTGTGCAATTCTTGGAGGGAACAGGTAGTTTGTTTTTGGCTGGGAAAATGGCATTAAGGTCAGGAGGCCGACTTGATGATCATCTCTGCACAATTTTTGAGCTGAGCTGACTGATGGGCAACGGGAGGCCTGCTCATGAGCACTGCTCAATTTCTAAGAGGAATAGTTGGTTGACTGTCTGGGTGGCCAACATGAGTGTTGATTGAATTGTCTGTGAGCAACACAGCTTGAAAAGAACTAGCTTAGTGCTTCTGCACCATTCTGGTTGACTGTCATTTGAGTTGAAAGCAGGGTGATGGTCTGACTGTCAGTGAGGGGTCTAGTTGTCAAAACTTCAGCAAAAATGACTAAGTGTGTGAACAGTCGAAAGATGCATAGGTGATCATACGAACACACACTCGCATGACTTGACGATGAAACGACCAAAGCATCCGGACATGCATGTTCAACATGATTGACCGACGGTGCAAGCGGCAAGCATGACACTTGTGATTGATCGTTCATGATCGAGATGATGCTTGCGCGATAGTGAATATGACTCCGTGTGTGAGTGCGATAGGTGCCTTCATGGCGAACACAACAAACACATACGAAGCAGATACTTTGAGCATAACCAGAACACGGTCATAAGCATGAATTAGACATCAACATGCAGAGATTTGAGTGTAATAAACAAGCAAGGCGAATGAAAAGACTCACACAAGCTCATGGAGTGAACCTGAGTGTGTGCAATCATCAAGTGAAACTCTCCAAGGGAGGCTCCAAAATCGGTGTAGGCCAAAATTTTGGAGGGTGATTGTAGCCACTACAACAGAAGGATATATCAAGAATAAAAAGGTAATATTGTTGATTGATTCAAGTAGCACCCATAAATTTATTCGTTATAAGATAGTTAAGGAATTGAATTGCTTCCTATATCTAGCACTAGAGTGTTAAGTCATGGTTGCAAATGGAGGAACTATGCACTGCTTTGGAAAGTGCCATAATATCAAGCTAACCATGGGAGAATATTTATTGAATATTCAAATGCTTTCCATTACAATGGGTGGTGTTGATGTTGTACTAGGAGTCTAATGGTTACAATGTTTGGGGACGATAACTTTTAATTTTCAAGAACTTTTCTTGAAATTTTGTTGGCAAGGAATGGAAGTTGAATTAAGGGGCATCGTAGGGAAACCAGGAAAGAAAATCAACTCTAATGGCATGACAAAGCTTTTGAAGAAAGAACAAAGAGGCGTAACTGCACAATTATGCTCACTAGAGGTTCAACCATCGAAATCATCTATTTCTCGAAATCTCCAAAAAGTCTTGGACAATTATTACAATGTATTTGAGACTCCCAAAGGCCTCCCACCTATTTGTGATCATGATCATGCTATTCATTTGATTCAAGGAAGTGTTCCTCCAAACATCAGACCTTACAAATATCCCTATGCCCAAAAGAGTGAAATTGGACGTATGGTTGCAGAAATGCTAAAGGTCAGTATAATTCAACCTAGTCAAAGTTATTTCTCCACTCCAGTTGTATTGGCGCACAAGAAGAATTGATCGTGGCGTATGTGTCCAGATTATAGGGAGCTCGACGAGCTCACTATTAAAGATAAATTTCCCATTCCTGTCATTGATGAATTGCATGGACCAATTTACTTCACCAAGTTGGGTCTTCATTCAAGATATCATCAAATTATAATGAAGATTGAATACATTTTGAAAACAATGTTCATAACTCATGAGGATAATTATGAATTTTTGTTCATGCCTTTTGGCCTTACTAATGCACCTTCCACATTTCAAGGTTTGATGAATTCAATTTTCAAACCCTTCCTTAGAAAATTTGTGTTAGTATTTTTTGATGATATACTAATCTACAACAAGTCTTTGAAGGAGGAGAAACAACTATATGCAAAAACCTCCAAATGTTTCTTTGGAGCATAGCAGGTGGAATATTTGGGTCATATTGTATCTCATGAGGGTGTTAAGGTAGGCTCTAACAAAATTAAGGCCATTAAGGAATGGAAAATCCCCACAACCATAAAGCATCTTTGAGGATTTCTCAGGTTTACAAGATATTATTGCAAGTTTGTTAAGAATTATGGGATAGTAGCAGCACTTCTAACAAAATTACCTAAGAAAGATGCATTTTCTTGGACTCCAAAAACAACTGAGGCCTTTGAACATCTTAAAGAGGCAATGTGCAAAGCATTGATCTTAGTTACACTAGGCTTCACAAAAACCTTTATTGTGGAATGTGATGCCTCATGAAATGGAATTGGCGTTGTTTTAATGCAAGAATGAAGACCCATTGTTTTTGAGATTCGTCCGATCAAGTGAAAATATTTACACAAACCTATTTATGAGAAGGAAATGTTGGCAATACCACATGCACTAAAGAAATGTTGACCTTACCTAATGGGAAGACACTTCAATGTAAAATAGATCATGATAATCTTAAATACTTTTTGGAACAAAGATTATTTTTAGAAGAACAACAAAAATCGGTCACAAAGATGTTGGGTTATGACTTTGAAATCATCTACAAAAAGGGGAAGCAAAATGTTGTTGTAGACGCACTCTTAAGAAAGGATGAGGACGTGGAAGCATTTCTTTGTTCCATTTCTATTATCCAACCTGATTGGATAACCGAAGCAATGGATGAATTTAAGAACGATGAAGAGGTGTGGACACTCATTCAAAAGTTGTAGAAAGATCCTAGTACATCTGATACATTTAGTTGGAAAAATGATCCATTGTGATACAATGATCGCTTATATCTTTATAAGAATTCCCAACTTAAGCAAAAGATTATCTTGGAATTGCACACCTCCCCCTTAGGAGGGCACTCATGATTTTAAAAAACTTAGCACAGGGTCAAGAAGGACTTTTTTTAGGATGACCTGAAATCTAATATTCAAAAGTTTGTGGTAGAATGTTTAGTTTGCCAACAAAATAAAGTTGAGACAATTAAGACCTCAAGTCTGTTACAACCCTTAGCCATTCCAAGTGAGCGTTGGGAGGAGATCTCAATGGATTTTTTCACAGGTTTACCCAAGTCTAAAGGAAAGAGTGTCATCATGGTGGTAGTTGATAGACTTAACAAGTATGCAAATTTTGTGCATTATCTCATCCTTTTAAAGCGAGTATAATTGGTACTACATTTATGGAAACAATTCAAAAGCTACATGGAAACCCAAAGACTATTGTAAGTGATAGAGATCCCATATTCACTAGAATTTTTTTAACGAAATTATTTTCTTGTCTTAGTACTCAATTAGCTAATAGCTCATCTTATCATCCTCAATCTTACGAGCAAATTGGGATAGTGAACAAATGTTTAGAAGGATATCTTCGTTGCTTTGTATCTGATAAACAACCACAATGAGTCAAGTGGTTACCTCTAGCTGAATGGTGGTATAACACTTCCTTCCATACTGCAATAAAAATGACCCCATTTATGGCACTTTCTGGATATCATCCACCATCCATCACATCATCTTTGAGAGAAAATTTTAAGGTTCAAGCAGTGGAATATCACATCGAGCATCAACAAAAAGTTCTCCAACTCTTCAAGGATAGCCTCACTCTGGCGCAAAATCGAATGAAACAACTAGCAGATCAACGTTGTAGTGAAGAAGTTTTGATGTAGGCGGCTTGGTAATTTTATGGCCACAACCATACAAACAAATGTCCCTCAAGCAAGCTAAGAAGGATAATAAATTATTACCCAAGTATTGTGGTCCTTACAAGGTGTTGCAAAAGATTGGTACTATGTCATAGAAATTGGAGCTATCTGCATCTTCCCGTGTACGCCTAGTTTTCCATGTTTCGTGCTTAAAGAAGGTTATAGGTGACAAGCTCCGAGTTCAAACAATGTTGCCAGAACTTGACAAAGAAAGAAATTTCATATTTGATCCTGAAGCAGTCACAGAAACAAGAACCCGACAGCGAAAAAAATGATTGATTTTAGAGTACCACATTAAGTGGAAGAACTTACCTGCTGAAGATTCCACATAGGAGGATGAGAATTTTATATCGAAGCATTCGTAACTACTCAAGCGTTGAGGACAACACTTTTTTGAGTCGTTGATCTATCTTTTCTTTTGTTTTGTGAGATGGTTGCATAAAATGTTCATAAGCTTTACTTTCATAGGGTAGTTGTTGCTTATGAGGATAAGCTAGTTGACAAGTTGAACAAAGCATCAAGAGTGCGATCCACCACCCTTCTCAATGGAGAAGGCCCTAACCCTTTCACTTGGCATTATATTAATAAGCACCATAGTTCCTTGCTTTATTTGAATCATTATCCATTTCTTGTTTGCCTAGATTAAACCAATAAATTAAACATACACAAATTAAGAAGATGAGTAGAAGACTACTTGAGTGACCATCCATTTTCTCTCTCATAAATGGAGAAGGCCATAGTGCATTGTCACCTTTTTAGATAGTGTCAGGTTGAAGTTTATTAGATTGAATAAAGGACTATTGGAGTGTCCACTCTCATGATCAAGAGAGGCCCTAGTGAATGACCAATCCATTAAACCAAAACTCCTTAATCATTGGTTTCAATTTCAACCATTTACAAGTTTTTTAGTGTGCTTTGCATTCCCAACAGTGTGTTTAGTTTAGAATTTTTGTTTTTGCTTCCTAGATTTGACTTTAACTTTTGATTAGAATTTTGAGTTTTTATTTTAATTAACTAACTTTAGCACTTAATCCTATAAGTGACAACCAATCAAGTTTAGCTCTCTATAGATTGTATTGTGCTTCCAAGTTTACAAGCAATCAAATTGATATAAATATCATGTCCTAGTTTATGTACTTAATCTAGTTTGACAACCATGATGTCGGTACAGGGATCAAATTATCCCAATATTGCATGAGGGATCTAGACTTTGGATTATAGAAAAAATAACCCTAGGGCGCATGAGATGTTAGTGTATAAGAAGAATAAAAGTCATTGATAGAAAGGAAGGGCATGCAAACATATTAGAATTGCGAGGAAAATATTGAATTGAGAATGGATCCTTCTCAAGAAACAAATACAACAACAAAATCATTTTTAGTATTGTATCAAATGTAAGGATATCGTTGGGAGGAAGATATTAATGGACTTGTCTTATAATCCAAAATTTGATCTATCAAATGCCAAATAATATTTAAGGATTATACTAAGAAATATTAGGGAAAAAGTCATTGTGTATGATATGGGTGCATATTTTGCATGAAGAAATAAAAATATATCTCCTTATGTGGAGGATGCCATAAGTCTCATGCATTGCCGGTTCAAGTATATAAACTAAGAGAATAACATGAAAGCATTAGTAACTTGAAGAATGTGATAAAGTTAATCTAAGGTTATATTAAAGGGTTATGAAATTAATCCCTTAGTTCTAATTTACAAAAAAAATAAAAATAAAATAAAATAAAAATTAAAAAAATGAAATATCTAATGGAAGAAAATAAGTGGAAGTGCGAAGGAAGTCACTGAAACACATCATTTTGATGGGATCTTTGGAGTGGTGTGCCAATTGATTATTGACAATGGAATTGTCAAGTATGAAGCTCACAAACAATTATAGCTTTTTGGTAAAATGCCCCTTTTGCTTGAAGAAGATTAAATATAGCCTTTAAAAATTAAAGAGATGATAACTCGTGTTTTGATAACACTTTTATAGAATATCAAAGTGACACACATATGCAGACACAACATAAGAAATTGGAGGATGACCCAGGTAAACAATGAGAAGATATAAATACCTCTAGCATAAGTTCAGTAATGAATCATTCAGGATTTTTTTTCACTCGAAAGATCTTGGTAAAATAATTACTTGCACAATTCAATAAGTCAAAATATACAAAGCAACACAACTATACATTAGAACAAGAAAATCAAGATCGTAAAAATTAATTATTAAAAAAAGATGATGAAACTTCCCACTTAAGGAACCACAATCAGAGTTTGCTTGAACAAATCAAAAGGTTAATATAAAAGAAGCTAAAGAATATAAAGCCTATAAAAGCAATGCCAAGATAGAAATTGATTCTCAAATTCATAATTTAGGGTAAGAAAATTAATATCTACAAAATAAACTAAATGACTTAACATAAGTGGAAAATCATAAGGATAATAATGAAGGCCTACTTAAAAAAAATTAGAGAACAATATTCTATGGTTAATTATGTAAACAAAACCAAACTCTCACAAATAAAGTGCATATCCCATGATGTGAATTAGAATAACATATTAACAAGATAAAAAAAAAAAATTAAAGAAGGAAATTAACCCCCTCGAAAGGGGTGCCACTTAGCGAGCCTCTTGCATTCATAATCTTTGGTCACTGTCAACCCTTAGTAAACTCCTTAAAACATGGATAAACGATGTTAGGTCATGATTCACTCTACATACAACACACTTTGGTTTTCAAAGGGGGTTGTATGGTGTTTAATGCCTTCATGATGGTTCTTTTCTCCCAAATCGTTTCATGATTATAGGCCACCATCACTACCAATTCATTTATAATGGTGCTTGGCATAAAGGATTATGATACCTTGGTAAGACCACCATCATTGTCACACTTCTGGGTAAGTAGATATTATAGGCCCTCTCTAGAAATTTTATTGTTTTTCCTTTCTTTTTGGTGTCTCTATCTCTGGTCCGAGAGGGCCACTCGACCATCTTGGTCCCTTATTTCCCATTCCCTTAGTAGGTTGTCTTCCCTTCTTAGCTACTTGCGTTTACTCTATATATGGTTCTTAGGACGTCTTAGTCTATTCGTTAACCTTTTTGTGGCTCCTCCCTCATAGAAGTGTCAACCTACATTATTGGCCTCATTCCTCTCACACATTTAGAGGGTCGATTGTCTTCATCCTTTTCTCACATTCAGATTGCACCCTTCCTTGTGGAAGCCTAGTCTATTTTTTAATCATCTTTAGCTGTTTTCCTCCTGGTTGTAGCACCTCTTCAATATCGTCACGTGTCTACCTCCTACCAATTGTATTGGAACTGGATAGGGTCATTGGGGTTGCCATGGGCATCGAGGTCACTCACAAACTCAAACATAGAAGAATGAAGATAACTCTATGACAATATATTGGGAACAAATTCCATAGATAACAAGTAATGCAATTAACATAATAGAAACAAAAGATGTGGTAGAAAGGAAATTCATCCAGGATGAGGAAATCAAAGAAGATGTTGGACAATGGGTTCTTGATATTGGAAACAACAAATAATGCTACAACATGTATCTCCAAATAATTGATCTTTATTAGTATGTAAACACAATTATGGGAAAAGTGTTGGTTGAAATAATTGAAGCTCGACATGAAATCTTGTTGTGCATTGATGCCTTCAATTGTAGGTTACAAAATTGGATAGTAAGGTGTCCCTAATGGCTTAAAAAATTGCAAACATGGACTTCCTAGAATTTGAAGAGGAAGCAAAGAATCTAGAGATAGTTCGAGTGGTCTCATCCTCCGGTTAACATGTTTAGATTTAAGTTTTTGTTCACTTTCATTGACCAATGAAATTTCTAATCAAGAAAAGGATAGATAGAAGCAAGGTAGTAGTAATCCTGATAATAAAAAACAAACTTGTTTTACAATGTTATTTTTTATAACCTAATTATATGGACAAAAGCTATGTACCTATGGAATTGGTATGGTTTTCCCTCCTGGTAGGCCAATAAACAAGAACCTATATTTTTTGGTCGAATGAAATATATTATTGATGTCTAAATTACACACAAATATAAAAAAATGAGGAAATTAATCATTTGAAAAACATAGTTAAATCCTAATAAGAAAATAAAAAGGTTAAAACATAAGGATATATCAATGTTGAAAGTAGATAAAGTTACATCCATGGATGCAAGTAAATCAAGGAAGTTTTTAGTAGTTGACATTGTAGATAAATAGACCTTGATTGATCTAATTGATTCAATAAAGTTTTTATAAGTTGATATTGCAAATAAAGAGACCTCGACAAAATCGATTGAAACTAACAATCAAAAGGGAAACTACCAACGAGTTCTATCAGTGAAAGAGCATCTAGAAAATGAGTTAAAGATACAATTCAATAATAAGCTGACTTCTATAGATGTGACGATGATTTCCATTAAATGCACCACAAACATAAAAATATTACATATTAACATGCTCACTCAAGTAAATCATGAAAAGATTAAGAGAGATCAACTCATTAGGCTATCATATCAACACTAAAATCATACAAGTCAAAGCATGCTAGAATAAATGTACACATATCTAGTGGAACCTAACTAAAGCCAACGTTGTACTCACATTTTGAAGCATCCAAATATACATATAACTTGAAATCAACGAGAAAGAAGAGAGAATCTATAACATTATCATTAGGTTCACAGCAATTGGTATTTGAAGATTCACATGACTTGAAATCAACAACAAAGAAGATTGAATCTAGATTATTTTCATTAGAGAGTTTGAGAAAGAATCCACTTAGGATGGATTGATTCTTTCTTGATGTGTCAATATTATTTGAAGCTTACGACTTCTCATTATCACATGTCCTCGAGCTTAACAAATAGGTGAAAGTTAGGGGAAGATGCATAATTGTATAAGAACAAGTGTTTATTTACTTGCACTTTAAGGACAAAGCATTTTTAAAGTGGGGAGGACTCACAATACACTTAAAGTATATTGTTGCTATGTAATGATGTATAATAATTTATGTTATGCTTGTAGTCATATAGATCGATATTCTATATCTATTATATTGTAATCAATGATAGTCATACCTTTCCCAGAGGATTTAAGTAATCATGCCTTACATGTGTTTATAAACACGTCCATTATAATAATTTAATCATCAATCTTGTATATATTCATAGAACAAATAAATATAATTTAATATGGATATATGGAGTTTCCATATACTTTCTTGATGACTTCATGAAGTGAACTAGATTTGCTTCAACTAATCAAAGTTCTATTGCTAAATTTCCAGTCTTTGTACTAATTTCATCTACTTGAGACTCCTTGCAGCTCCTTGTATTTCGATGTACCTATTGAGACTTACTTCTTCATTTTAATAATAGAAATTGTCTTTATTTATCTACATAGAGATTCTTGTATAAAATTTCCTAACAATCTTTTATATATATTCAATTTGTTCCTGAAAATTTCACCTCATCTCATTCTATAATATAAATTATCTTTATATATTTACTTATAAAGCCCTAAATAAGATACATAAATATATCTTTCATCTACTCGAGAAATCTCATAACAACATTATACCACGTCCTTAAAAATGTGATTGAAAATTACAATTTACCTCTTTCTTTAGTATGGATTTTCTTTATGCATTTGTCCATGAATCCATAAAATGGCATGTTTAACACACACACACACACGTAGCAAACCTATCATAACTCCATTGTTGAACTAGTAGTGGGAACAACCATCACTAGTTACTATTTGCGAATGTAGGTTGACTCATCAATGTTATTCAAGGAAAACCACGCCACCTGGAATTACCTACTGGTGGTTCATATGGGGGAAGGATTTCACTCCTGCCATCTGCCTCTAGGTCTTGGGCCACTAACCTATTTCCTTATGTCCGTGGAAGATGAACTCTTACCAAGTAAAATACTCTAGGCCCATCATGTTTAATAATATTTATTAAGATGCGCGCTTGGATTTATTAGATGATATGGATTTTCATTAATTTAAATATGGGAGATATTTAATTGAAACTACATGGCTTATCACATTTATATCGATTAGAATTTAATGTTTATATATATATATATAATATATAATTATATATATATATAATATATATATAATATATATATAGTATATATATATATATAAATATATATAAGAAGTTTTTATTATATATAGCCCCAAGGGTTAGCTCAAGTGGTCTAGAGCCAGACATGAAGCTCTTTGATATTATTGTTGATCATGGGTTCGACTCTCTTTGATTCCCTTAGGGAAATGCCCCATAATCAGGGCTGACGTTTTACCTAGTTTACTTGGTTTATCATCCACTAAATGTGGGTAAGTACTCCAAGATTTCCCATACTTTCATTCCAAGTTTTATATGTATGTATGTATGCATGCACACACACACACACACATGAGTTAAGCTTTTATTTATTATTTAAATATATATAAATTTTATATTTTTAGTTTATTTTGATTTGTTATTAGAAAAATCAAATTACTAGTAAAACATTAAATTTTTAAATGTTGGAATTGGATAATTAAAATGGATTTTTTTAAACAAAAATGAGTAGAGTTGGATTACATATGTGCTAGATTGTAGCAAAATACATGAAGGTTAAATATTTTGAATTAAGATCTGATTGTATGCCATAGACAACACTGAGCTTCTACTCACAAAGACCCATAAGGACAAACCGAGACCAAACTATGATCATGACTGCGTGATTACATAGAAACACCAAAGCAACTTTTGAAGGACAAACTAATACCATGTTTGTATCATTACATCATAGACATAGCCATATCATTCTATAGACTAGACCTTTTCAATTATGCAAATTACAAAACACAAAACTTCCCATAATAAACTTGCTAGAGATGTTAATCGCTAGCTGGGACTGGCTTCTTAAGGTCGAATTCGTGCTTGCCAATATCATCCTTGTGCTTGTCTAATTTCGTTGGAGCTTCTTTACTCAACTTAAGATCCATCACAATGTTTTTGAGGGCACATACTTCATAAAAAATATGGGAGAACTGGAATTGGAGGGACATCTGGCAGAACTTTACCTGCAAATCATAGTCACCCCCTGTGAAGAGCTTCATGTGTGGACAAGCAATGGGAGCAAGGACTATTTGTCAAGGAGTCAGAGTCCAAATCAATATTCATTGTGCTTCTATGAACAAGAGTTAGGCCCAAAAGGGAGACAGAGGATAACAATCTCAATAAGCTTCCAATACCTTCCTAGCTGAAGACTCAGGGAGGAAAGCAATTGATCCCATGCTTCAGAATAGTGTGCACCATAAAACTGACCCAATTTCCATATACTATTGCTGGAATCACCAAGTTTTTTTTTTTTTTTTAGAAAGAAAAAGCTATATATTGATTATATTTCTAATAATGGAATACATATATGGAAATTGACCATATTCCGGACAAAAGAAACGTACATCAAAATAAACATTTCATACTATTCCAAAAAATCATTGTCCATATGTGATGATTATACCAAATAAGATTACTGTAAGTAAAACTTATGATTTTGTGCATAAAAGGGAGTAAGTCAAAATCTTCTACCTGTTCATATGATAGAAATAAGAGAAATGACTCATGAAACATACCAGGTTGATTATGAGCTATATACCAGGCATAGAGAACGGTAAAATACAATATGAGTTGGATTCTACCGTGATGTTTAGGTACCCCACACCGCATTGACATTCCAGTCCTTTCTTTGAAAGCTCATCCGCCTCCTTATTTTGAGACCTCCTGATATGAAATATAGGATAGAGTGACCGCTTCCATATTGATGAAATCCTGTGTAGCCATCCTTTAAGACTGTCTTTTTTAATGGACTGTATGCCAGAAACATGATCAATAATAATCTTGGAATCCCCGAAGATTTGAATGGGACCTATGTCCAAAAAGGAGCAAAAAGTGATTAGGCCATGCAAAGCCATGGCTTCAGCTTTGTTGTTGGTCCCATTGCCACCATTCTTGTAGACAACGTAATGCTGATCCTTATCAATACATATGTAAAAACCACATGCACATCGTCCACCTTTAGCCGCACCATCGAAATGAGCCCGTGGAAAGTTTGTTTGCTGATTGACGTCTTCTATCTCATGCTGCTTCAAATGCTGGGGTATATATGGCAATATTGAAGAATAGAAAGGAATGATTTTGTCATATAGAAATCTAAAATCCTCTCTACTATTTTGGAATAATTTTATGTTTCTCCATTTCCATATAAACCAGCACACAATAGGAAGAATAGGTTGCCATATGGTTTTCTGGCCACTCCACCATTCGAACGCATCCATCATGGAGGAATGAGGACTGATAGTAAAACCAAAATGAGTAGCCAGTTGACTCCACAAGATCAGAGTGAGAGGGCAATGTAGAAACATATGCAAATTGTCTTCTGTCTCAGATAGACAGATAGAGCATATTGCAGGGCCTTGCTAGTTCCGTTTTTGAAGATTGGGCCATGTGAGGTTTTTATTATGGTATACTAACCATGAAAATAGTATAATTTTTAGAGGACACCCTGATTTCCAGAAAAATTTTGGAAATATATTCCGTGAAAATTCATGTTGGTCTACTGTTATGGATAGATATATATCTCTTACCAATACATTTGTTCTGCCTCTTTCATCTCGCCAGGCCATGTTGTCATTTTCCTCTGTTCAGTAAATTCCTGCATGTTCCATCTCCCATATAACTTTTTCCCATTGAGCAGACATGAAATCATCTAGCTAGACCCAATTCACGAGCAGATTTCCAACTCGGGATGGCTCCCTGCTAGTCTTTAATAACTTGTGCCCAGAAAAATATACCTTTATGATGAAGATAGATTAAAAGCTGGTGAGGGAAAGGGAAATCCATATATATTCCCATGATAGGGTCAATGTCGATAAGAATCTTGTTTCCAATATGAAACTTCCATATGAGATTCTTGTAGAAGAAATGAAACACCTTTTGGAAACTCCTCCAGATAGCCGACCCTTGTGAAGAACCCAGTGTTCTGTCTCTGTACCAATATATGAAGTCTCTACCTTTCAAATATTTCATTTTTATAGCATTACTCCATAAGAAATCTCCAAAAACCGCTTTCCAAAGGGATTTACATAGGAGAGCTACACCAAAACGATGAAGGTTCATTATGCCCCAACCCCCATTTTTTTGGGGAGGGTGATATTGGATAGTTTTGAAAGATGGAATTTCTTTTTCTCCTTTCCGCCACCCCATATAAAGGTGGCCATTAAACTATTTAGTTTTTTTTATGAAACCACTAGGGATGTAATAGAGGTGTGCCCAATATACAGTAATTTGAGCAAGCACAGATTGGGTGAGGATCATCTTGCCAGCTAATGAAAGGCATTTGAATTCCCATCCTGATATCCTTTTGTAAAATCTGTTGGGGATCCAAGACCAGTCAGTTAGGGAGTAGCCCATGGGTTTGAGTTGATAACCCAAGTATTTCATGCTTTCATTGATGGAAACTACTTGTATCCTAAAAGGTTGTGAGATATAGTCCATATCATCCATATTAACCTTTCCATAAAGAAAATATGATTTTCCTTCGTTGATACATAAACCTGTAGCTCTTTGGAAAGATCTTAAAATGTCATGCAAATTTTACCATGTTTGCCTACAAAGCGTAGCAAAAATAAGAACATCATCTATGAATAGGTTATGAGAAAATGATATCCCTCTGTTAATGCAAAGTGGTCTTACCGTCCCCATCGAAACAACCCTTCTTAGATGAAGGCTGAGAGTGTCCATTACAAGAATAAATAGAAGAGGGGAAAGGGAGCAACCTTGCCGGAGTCTCCTTTCAGCCGAGAAGAAGGGGGTAGGGAAACTGTTAATGAGAATGGTGTAGTTGACTCCCTCCACACATGCCATAATCCATTTTGTACATTGGTCATTCAATCCAATCTTAATGAGCAGACACCTCAAGTAGCTCCAGTCAAGGCAGTCATAAGCCTTTTTGAGGTCTATCTTCAGAATGGAAGCTCCAATATTTTTCGTATGCATTGAATGTAAGCATTCCTGTGTAATAGCCACTGCCTCTAGTATATTCCTGCCATATAGGAAGCCGTGTTGTTCCTTTGTGAGATATTGAATCGCCAAGTTAACTAAACATAACTTACTTACTTTCCCCATTATCTATTTTGGAACCAAGGAGGGGGCCTATCTATGAGGAATTGCCCACCCAACACCATCTTATAGAGCTAAGTATAAGAAAATTAGAAGTACCTTATGTGAATGGGATTTGCGGCAGATTGAGGAACTTTGGGCGAAATTGTCTCGGGTTTTTTGAATTTGCCTCCGAGCTTGCGAGTCCTGATCGCCAAAAAAATTGCGAGCTAGAGTGTCTTATCCACCCTATAGCCAACCCAATGAATATATGGAGCATGAAATGGAGCTCTTCGCAGAGCTACCAGAGGGGGACCTGTTTTATTGCCACAATTGAGACTAAGAGCCGAACCAGAGCTGAATTTGTAGCTGACTTGGAAGATACCACCTTTGAGAAAGGAACTCAAGATGAAATGCTTCTGAAGGATTGCATATTGTCAATTTAAAACCCTGAGCCCTATTGATCCACACGAGTTCAAGCTCCATTACATTAATTTTCTTTGTGCTTCGACAAGAGAGATACATCATTATTCTACGTAAAGAGTTATTCCAATGCTCAAGCGGGTGAGCATTGATGTCTCGTGCATGTGAGGTAAGGAGAAAGGCACTTGCATGACAACGTATGAGATAGCCTGACACATTTATTAGAGAAATCATGCCAGCAATAGACCAAAGATATTCCTTGATGAATGATGGATCATCATTACATGAGGCAGGGAATAACCGGGAAAGGGAATGAGCGAGGTAGAGGAAATAAATGAGATTGCTTAATGCTACATTCAATATCCAATAGAACCAATTCCTTAAGGTGATCCATAGGTTGAGTGTCATATGTGCCATTAGGGAATTGCATATTTGATTCTTTACTCATTAATCTCGAACTCAGATTCATTCAAAGAGCAAGCCTGGTTTGCCTTCATATCAACCCCAATATTGTTAGATTTGAGATTGTGGAATGAGTTTCTAGAATAAAAAGCAGCCAAAACACTTCTGATTCTCTTGAGAATCCTTGCGAGGGAGTTGTCTTTCGAGTTGTTTCCATTATTTAGATACTGGACCAAAAGTAAGGAGTCACCTAAGATAATTAAATCATCCATGCCTTTATCTTTGGCGATGAGTAAACCTTGAAGGAGCCCGAACATATCAGCTTGGTTGTTTGATTTTGTTCCTAGACCCCATGAAAACCTAACTTCAATTATCCCACCCCCTACCCTTCTGCCACCCCTGACTAAAATGGAATTAACATGACATAATTTTTGGTTTAAACATTGATACCATCTAATCAAATAGGTAAAACAAATCAATTAGCTAAAATAGATTGATAGTTCATTGAGACTGAAATTAGTTCGAGGCCTCCATCTTAATTGGTTCCTTGCTATGTTGTTGAGAGCTTTATTACGCTAGTAGGAGGCCCAAATGATCTTCAATCCTTTACATGTGACGATCCATATTCTTCACGTAGAGTTGGAACTCATAAAACATAAACATATTTCTTCTTTAGCCTCATTCCTATCCAACGATGCTCCTAACAAGGTCTTCATATGCCAATATTAATCATTTGTGTACATATAATGGTTATGTCAGACCCTTGTATGACCCTATTGACACGACGAATGTTCGTTGTGCCAACAAAGGGAACCAACCCGATCGCAGACCCCAATTATATCCGCTTTCATTTGGAGTGTCTAGTTCCAACGAGTTTTAAAGGATCTCGTAAACTGTTATAGGTGTTGAAAGATTGCTTCTTGGAGGAAGACTTCAATTAAATCAACAAACGAAACAACTAACCTATATATATCAAGTCCTATCTACACCGATTCTACCTACTTATGCTAGTTCTAACTATTCTAATCTATCCTACAGGAGCATAATAAAGGAGATTAAACATCATATATAGATTCCAAGTCCAAGTAAATCAATTACTGAGTTCACCGATGAACAAGGCTGTATTTAAGCTTAATTGCAATTCAATTATTCATACAAGAATACACATTCCTATTTCTACAAATAAAACTTGCAACTGATGTTTAATATAGCTTCGAATCGGAGACCGCTCATGAGTTAACCATGATAACGAATTATATTCAAATAACCAAGACTAGTCATAAGCTGTTTGTTATCACTGTGCACAAAAACAAAACATATATATCCTCATGCCAGTCACAACACCCTGATTCCAAACATTAAAAAAAAAGGGAAAATGAATTTGGAAAAAAAAAGAGGCTTCTTCTTGACCGAAATAGTCTTCTCTTTTAGCACAATAAAAATGACCCCCGTTTTGCCAAAAAAAAAAGTCCATTGCCCATATCCAGAGGTAATACTTATGCAACAAGACAACTGGGCCTTGGTTTTCCATGACTTTCCACCTTCCCGTTCTTTTCAATATACAAATTAAAATATACCAACATAGAATGGTCAATGAAACCGTTGACACATCGAGGCCACATTTGCTGGAGCGTTTTATTTCCTGGAGGAAATGAATGGATGCCGACGAAAAGAAGAATGACTACAAGCCATCTCTTCGCACCTGTATTGACTGAATGTTATGCCTTGTTATTTCCTGAAGGCAAATGAAGACACTACGCTCATCATCGAACATCCGGCATGATTTAAGTTGTATCTGGAGCTAACAACAACTTGATGGATTTGTGTTGTCAGGAGTACCTTCGCTTAACATAGAGTGTGCCTCCATTATGCACTGTGGCGGTTCCATATCCCTTCTTGTGGAGTATGTCTTTGCAATATCGACATCAATGGTGCAGAGGTGTCATCTAGAGTCCCCAGAGCGACATAAGAACTCTTATACCAACATCTGCTCTGCTCCCTGTCTTCTCAGAATTTTAGGACATCCTACCCCATTCTGTCTCGAAGCCAAGACACATGGCAATGAAAATCCAGCTGGTAGAGGTATCATGTGGACTAGGCATGTTGTTCCTGCAATGATCATTCAAAGGTTACGTTACTTTCTCGAATTTTATTACCACCTCACGATTCCTTTGCATCTTTCGTTGTAGCCCTTCATGATGCTTATGCATCAGCTTGTCGACCTCGCTTTTCTTCTCTTGGTCCTCGCCTGCAGAAATAATTAACATTAGCTATGATTATGAGAGATATGATAGAAACACCCAAAAACAAACCTTGCCTTCATTAAAACTTTCATAAAGAGACAGACTCTGTAACTAGGAGCTTTGTGAGTCCTTCGGGCTCTAAGTCTCAAGAGGGTGTGGTGATCTTTATTTGGTCACGGCACAATGATGGCTCTAAACTTGCTAGGCGATGGGGAACTGATGATTAAAGCAAAATAAATAGCCATGCGATTAAATGGTTAAAGTTTTTTGACGTAGTGGGATGCATCTCTTTCGAATTTTGCTTTCACTTATTCACGTTCAGTATTATGAACTGAGAGCCCTCAAGGAATTTCCCCGAAATCTAGAGTTCAGGCATCAAGGGAGGCATTAGGGGAAGCGATCACACGACAATCTCGGACTCCTACTATCTTAGGTGAGGTTTCAACGCCGGACATGATTCAACCTTTAGGAACCTTTAGATTGATTCCACGAATTATAGTATCATGCATTTCGTGACACTCTTTAGACATGCACAGTCACAGTTTCCATTTTAATCTCAAAATGCATTGCAACCATAATTATTAAACCATTGAACCATTCAACTTTAAAGACATAATTCCATCTGACAACTCCGGTTATCATTCTGAGAAATAAAAGATCAAACTTCTTAGGGGATCCATTCAAATTTGCCCCCAGAGTAGGTTTTAATAGGGTGGTGGTTGTTGCCGCAACAAACTCTAAAAGTGCTGTTCCCTGGAGGGAACAACAACTGTTCCCTGGAGGGAACAACAAAAAACACTCCAAAAAGGTGCTATTTCCTTTAGGGAACATCAGCTGTTCCCTTTAGGGAACAACTGCTGTTCCCTAGAGGGAACAACAAAAACACTCGAAAAAATGGATAGTGGTTGTGGCCACAACAGACCCATGTTGAGTATTTATGCAACTAACCTTTGCAACAATATCAATATCCAACAAACAATCTATTTCATTGATTATATCATGTTCTTGATAATTAAACACAACTAAAATGACTTCAAAACTATAATCATAGTAATATTGGGTAAAAGATAACAAACCCTTACACTTGGCTTGACTTCACAATACACAAACCCATGTGGACAAAATTAAATTTTAACTTAACTTATCATTTAATATAAATTAAATCTTATCGTTTAACTTATATTATTTTTTTTCCTTTAACTTAAAACCAAAATATATTTATTAATTTTTTTTAATATAAAACATGTCTTGAAATTTGCATTTTATATTATTTTAAAATATAAAATTTAGATATAAATAATTTCAAGATTGTAATATTGATCATTTAAATTATTTTTTTCAAAATTCAATGTATTAAATTTTTTAAAACATTTAAATTATAAAGACCCAATCACTTAAAATTACATTTTTTTTTTAATTACAATTAAATATATAACCAAATTACAAATTTTTTAATTATAACTAAATATATAACCAATTTACAATGGAAAAAATTACTTAATAAACCTAATCAAATAAAATTAAAAATCACTAATACTAATAATTTTACAACCCTTAATTTTTCATGAACAATAATGTATTAAATATTTTTAAAACACTTAAAATTACAAAAACTCAAAGACTTAAAATTATTATTTTTTAATTATACTTGATTATTTTAATTATACTTATATATAACCAAATTAGGAAATTTTAAATTATAATCAAACATATAAGCAAATTAGGAAGTAAAAAAATTACTTGCTAAACCTTAAAAAAATAAAAATAAAGATCACTAACAAAAATATTTTCACATCCCTTAATAAAAGTTACTAACACCAATATTTTAAGATCCCTTTAATTTATATGGTTATATGTTTTATGTTTTCAAAACAGATGTAGAGAGGAATTGTGGGATTGGAAAACGATTAAAGTGCTTTTTGGATTCCTAGTTTGTCAAGTAATGCTATATGGGTGTGAATTGTGGGCTAGCAACACCCTCGTCTCAAAATGGAAACAAATTGAGAAAATCCAAAAACGCTTGATCATGAGCAAGTTCAAAATAAAATGTTCGGTACCTTATGAGATAATGTTGAGTGAAACAGGAGCAACTCCCATTGAAGCAATTGCTATGGTGCGACTCATAAGATATCTAAAAAGAATTGAGCAAATGAGAGTAGGTAAATGACCTAATGTTATCTTCAATGAAGACATGAGTGAAAGAAAGAAAACATGGATGAAACAAAACTACACATGGACGCAAAAATGGAATATCTACCTCAATACATGTCCCACAAATAACAAGGAGCTAAGAAATTTTGTTATGGAGAAGTTTCGTAAAAGGGTATGGGCAAAATAGTTGGGTAAAAAAAAGTACTACATTGAGGAATTCAAATAGTTGGATAGAAAGAAAAAGTACTACATTGAGGAATTCAACCCTACCTGTGATATACAACAAAAAGAGTTCAATGGAGCTAGCTTTTCGTGGAGGGCAAAGGTTCTTATTGCTCAATTAAGGACCAACTCGCATCAACTTTGGTGTGAAATAGGACGGTGGAAAAGGCCTAAAGAAGCTTGGAAAGAATGGGTATGTACATTTTGCTATCAGAAAAAACATTTCATTTTGGAATGTGATGCATTCAAAAACATAGAGAAAGTTATAAAAATATGTTAGTATCAATTTCTTGACATTACCTTCTCAACAAAAGAATTATTAAAAAATTAAACTTAACAAATTTATCATCAATTTAAATAAAAAACCTAAAAAACAAAAAAATTAATAATCTCATAAACATTAAAGTATCATTTCATTTCTAGGTTTGTAATCAGAGTGACATTTTTCATAAGCCAAATTTTAGCGAAACGAAAAACCGTGAACCAACGAGCGCTCATTTCATGTCAAGTGACAGAAAATAACCCTGAAATCCAATGCCAACAAAACTTATCCCAAAACCCTTACGAAATCTCTGCTTTGTCCGAGAGCCCAACTAGACTAGGGTATTCGGGCTTCGACGCCGGAAATTCAGCCCGCAGTTCAATTTCAGATCGGCTCGCGAACATTAATAAACACCTAATTCGTCATTCCGTTCAAGGCAAGCATATTCTCTTACAATAAGCATAATCTGTACTAGCTTTTCTTACTTTGTGGTTCGTCCTCTCTGTTTCATCTTTTTTCGCTGCTTAAAAATTTACTGTATTTCTGCAGAAGAGCTTGAACCGAGGCTCGCTTCGACGACTTAATTTTTCTCAATGGCGACCACGCCGCTGAATCTAGAATGCAGAATGTATGAAGCAAGATACCCGGAAGTGGACATGGCCGTCATGATTCAGGTCAAGAACATCGCAGACATGGGGGCCTACGTTTCCCTTCTGGAGTATAACAACATTGAGGGCATGATTTTGTTCTCCGAGCTCTCTCGTCGGCGTATTCGTAGTGTTAGCAGTCTCATTAAGGTCGGCCGACAGGAGCCTGTGATGGTTCTGAGGGTCGACAAAGAGAAGGGTTATATCGACCTGAGCAAGCGCAGGGTTTCGGAGGAAGATATTCAGGCCTGCGAGGAGAGGTATAATAAGAGCAAGCTGGTGCACTCGATCATGCGACACGTGGCCGAGACCATGCAGCTAGACCTAGAGGTGAGTAGCCTGTAACCTTGCCCCCGTAATTATAGGTAATCGCTCTTGTTTGATCTATGCGGAGCGTTGATCCCCGCTTCCGCATTTAACATGGTTGGGTGGGGAACTTCATGAGGTTCGATCTCTGGACGTTTGCCTTTAATTGGGCCCCTGTGTAATCATCTTTCATTTTTATGGCCTTAATTTGTTTCTTTTTAAACCCTAAACAAATAATTGGTCGATATAATCTTATAGAATATAAACCCTAATTATTACGCTGCTATGGCAATTCAGTGTTTGCCCATTGAAAAGATGAGCCTCCCTGTTGTTTTTCGTTTGAATGCCTGAAATTATAAGGATCTCCTTTGATAGTATAAAATTTTGAATAACGTTCCGAGCTTTGGATTTTCGTTACGGACAAAAAACAATTTCTCATTATGAATTGATAAAAATGTATATAGAATTACAGAAGGCAGCCTTGTTGTCAGTTAATACTTATTCTCTGCTTGGCACCACGTGAGAAAGTGGCTGGCAAGGTCTTCGTAATACAAACAGAAGATTTGAAGCTCATTCTCATAGTGTTTGCCTCATATTTGCCATTGGACCACATCCATTTGGACCAACAGGTTGTCTGCTAGAGAGACTAATGAGTCCGATCTCGAAGATTACAATGATAGCCAAAGAGCTGCTAAATCTACCAAAAGAACTACTTGAACATATCACTAACCGAAGCTATATGGTCAAAAAGAGTTATTACAATAGACTCAAGGAGGGGGGTAGAAGAACTTGAAAAAATAAAGGGAAAGCTAGGTTGCATGCTAGAGAGACTAATGAGTCTGATCTCGAAGATTACAAAGACAGCCAAAGAGCTGCTAAATCTACCAAAAGAGCTACTTGAACATATCACTAACCAAATATATATGGTAAAAAAGAGTTATTACAATAGACTCAAAGAGGGTGGTAAGAGAACTTGAAAAAATAAAGGGAACGCTGGAAAAGCTAGTTGTTGTGTCTTAGTCTTCGGTCTTCCAAATCTCATGAGACACCCCACTCTTGAGGATTTTTGGAAAATGTTGATCCTGCTCTCAAACAATGTTTATAAAATCGGCTGGACCGACTCGGATTCAGTTGAGCCGACCGAGTGATACCCCTGCCCGGTCCAGCTCGGTAGAAGAACTGGTCCGGTGGCCAGTTTGTTACCGCACTGGCCGAGCCAGTCACTGACTCGCGGGTTCAGTAACAAACCAGGCGGCTCGACCGAGTTTGTATTAAACCAGTCGAACCGGTCAAAGACGCTAAGTGATGCTTTATTAGCAGTTATTTATGGAAAATAATGATCAAATTAGCAACGTCCTCTACTCAGCCACGATGAAAGCACATATCTTGTCTATCTTAGCGTGCAGTTGCTGCCCTACTAGTGCTACTACATCTACAGTTGTAGTTGGAGATATGGTGACGAGGAGGAGGAGCCATGGGTTTCTTTGTCTGACTCTGATTTAGAGTTTGAGCCAAATGATGTTGGCTTCTCTAGCAGTAGCCAATTTTACTGGTGATTAGTGATGTTTTATAGTTTATTTTTGTTGTAGAGGCCATTTAGAGCCTCCTTGGTTATGTGTTTTTGTTTTGATCTCAATATCATGCATGTATTGGATAGTGCACTGGGTGCCATTTTGATATAATGGATATATTCATGAGCCTACTTTTGATCATATGTTGTCTTATCTCTATATTCTAATGCTTTGTGTTTGGAAACATGAATGAAAATCTTTAAAATTATGTTTTTCATAAAAAAAAATATTTAATGTATTTTTTACAACGACCGAGTCATTGAAATCAAATCGGCAAAGTCGATACTGAGTCAGAGTCGACCCTCAGCTGGTTCCAAACCCAAGTTGAAGTTTTAAAACATTGCTCTCAAAAACACTCTCACTTTGTGCAACCTTGATTCCAGTAAGAATGTTTTAATAATTGACTCCTAATTCAAAACAAGAACATCAAGTTGCCATAATGATCTAGGAGTCCAATGTTACTTTGCTAATACATTCTACAATGTAAATGATTTTGCATTTACGAGTTCTGACACATTTATTTTAAGTTTTCACTATACATTGAAAGGGATTTAGTATCTACATGGTAGAAAGCAATAAATGACATTGTAAAATAATAGCCTTATAGTGCAATTATATAATATATTAAGAAAGATCAATCGAGACGTTTCATGCAACGTATAAAGAGGTGTATTTATATAATTTTTAAATTCTTATTTCTACTTGGCCAAGTATGTACAAACTCAATCGGGTAGGGAAGGTTTGGTACTAAATCACCCATGTTTTGCTTTGACTTTGTTGGTTAGCGTTGAACTGACCCACCAAACTGGGCCAATTACAAAGTGGAATTGGTCATTGATCAACTTTGTCCAGTTGATCAAGTTCAAGTCAACCCTGACTGAGTTTTAAAACACTTACTTTGTAACAAGGAGAAATTGGTTCACTGCTTGCAATGCACAATGCCTTATGCCTTTATAGGAAGACACTTAAGGCATTTGAAACAAGGCTATTGGGAGTGGGCAGTGGGTGTTGGGGTGGGAAGCACATTTTTCAAAATATTTTGGGAGTGTATTATAGACAATACATATTTTAATATATTTTGATGTATATTTATTTAAAAAAACATGTAGATTGTTGAATGGGTTGCAGAAAACATGAAAAAATGGTTTAACTATTGGATCAATAATGACCATAAAAACATCAACTAGTTAGCACATCTAAAACATAATCATCTAGCATTTATTTCTTATAACATTGTCATTAAATGATAAACATGAACCATAACATCAACCTTCAAGTTTCAATATATAACATTTGTCATCGACAAACTGTAAGAGATAACCACCATGAAATGACATGGAGTGTCATATTCATTACCAAAGAGTTGTAAAATATAGTTAATAGTTCAAAAGTAGGTTCAAATTTCAAACTTCAAACTTAAGTTGTCATATAAGGTTCGTAGGTCATTATAATGACAAAATAATCTTAGAAACTGAGGTCTAAACTAGAAAAATTCAAATAAATCTAGTATCTACTAAGCTTTCCTCTTTCCATAAGAAACTTTAAGTACTCCAAAACTAAGTCCCCATCCTCCAAAATTAGCCTCTTTTAGACTGTTGTCTAAAGGCATATGTTCTGTCATTCTTTGCCACCTCACAATATTGGAATGAAAGTCTCAAGTTGCACTACACATAAACCAAGCTTTCAACATGGTCTACATTTACGCTGTTTCTCTTAACATTGTGGATGAACCTATAGGTGCCCCAACACCTCTTTGCATAAGAAGCGTTAACAACATGTGAAATCACTGTTGTAGACAATTTTGTAGATGTGGGAATTGAAGAAGGGAATTGCACAATGTGTTGGATTACCAACAATGTCTTGGCGACAATGGCATCGACTAATTGAGCTAACATGCAAGACTAATTATTGAGGGAATGCAAAATGCGTCCAGGTTCTTGTGGAGCTACTTGCTAAATTTTAGGAAACATCATGGGAAACGTTGTGGTCCCTAACCTAGGGTGTCTTATCGAAAATCAGAAAGAAATAAAAAGTTCAATATATGAGAAATAATGAAAAGTCTCACACCTGCAAATTTTTAGGAAACATTATGGAAGACATTAGGGTCCCTAATGTAAGGTACTTTTTCTAAAATCCTAAAAAATAAAAAAATTCAATATATGAGAAATAATGAAGAGTCTCAAACATATATATTGAAAGCATGAAATAAATATTCACGTCTGCATTGCAATTTTTATTTATTTTTCTAATTAATTTGATTTTCTCTAAGGCTATCGAGCAAAAATAATTCGGGGACACCCAAAAGTTTTGCTTTTGGAGGGGGGACACCCAAAAGTCCCTAGGGAAGAAGAAATGTCCCTATTTGTTTGGATATATCTCCTTGGGCTTCCTTTATTGGGGGGGTGTGGCATAATGCACACTGCATCATTGAGGTTCATTGTCGTGGAAACATGGGAATGGTAGGGTTTGTGTCCATGCATAAAGTTACATTTAACTTGGGCATTTTGGTTATAATAATTGTCTTTATGCCGCTTAAACCAATATTTAACAAAAAGGTTTAGGGTTGAAGCCGAATTGATTCCATAATTAGGTTTTACATAAAAACAACTTAGCTTCAATAGTACAAGTACTCAATGTCACAAGGTGTTGAAAACAATTGTTATTACTGTCAATTGTTGTCCAAATGAAAGAGAAAGATACATAGTCAAATAACATATTTTTGAGACATTTCCAATGAGACGTGTCACACCTTCTAAATCCTCACGGTTGAGGAGAACTGAATTTTTAAATATTCATTATACATTCTACCAGTTGCACAAGTTGGCCCAACAAGTGGACAAGTTGGCCCTACCCTAGACCCCATATTAACTATAAATAGGCGTGAGACGAGGCATTTCTAGCTACCACTCAAGCAAGTTTGATTATGTTAAGTATTTGCTTAGTCGTGAAAGGGTTTTTCTCACACTTTTTGAAGTTTTCTCTATTTGTTTTGATTATGGCTTAAAGAAGGCTAGGTTTTGGTGTGAAGGAGGCTGAGTTTTGTTTCAAAAGAGGCTAAGTTCAACCTTGTTGAGAGGTTGAGGTCTATTCTGGAGGTTGAATTTTGTTGAAGTCGAGGTTTGCTCTAAGAAGTTGAAATCTATTTTGTTTTGTTGAGAAGTTGAGGTCTATTCTAGAGGTAGAGTTTTGAAGGAGGCCAAGACCTAGCCAAGTTTTGTGTGTGTTGCCTAAACAAATGTGACGATAGATTCGTCAAGGTTAAGTACAAGTTGCAAAATTGAAGCTTGCAAATTTATAAGTTGGTGCTTACAGAGGATTGGTGTCCTCACAAGTGGTTGTAATAAATTAAAGACTGTTTGAAAAGCATTCAAGTTGGGAGAGTCCAGGGAACGAGGGTAGGGTCGGGCGGTTGAACCCTAGCTGCCTTGGCCCTTGGTTCGTGCCTCCCTTTGCCTTTTTGTC
Source organism: Pinus taeda (assembly GCA_000404065.3). Classification (NCBI taxonomy): domain Eukaryota; kingdom Viridiplantae; phylum Streptophyta; class Pinopsida; order Pinales; family Pinaceae; genus Pinus; species Pinus taeda. The sequence goes on along the minus strand of APFE030081720.1, from coordinate 61,224 downwards.
GTGGTGTTTCTACTTTGTCGGTACTGCTGTTGATGCCTGTTCGTGGTGCCCCCTTTTTCGATGCGTTGGGTGTGTGTGGGTTCTCTGGGTTGTTGCCGTGGGTGTTTCCTACTCTTAGGTTGTTTGCATGGGGTTTCTTTGTGCTATCGAGCCATTCTTATGTGACTCTTTTCTGCTGCATCTATGGGTGTCGATATTATGGAGGCAGCGGAGTGCTCTCGGCTTTTCGGGTCCAACTTTTCATGCTTGGCTTTGGCCATTTTTGTGTTGCCGTCATCTTTGGTCCTCTTCGCGGCTTCGTTGACTGGTGAGCGCTATGGGGCTTTTGCCAGGTCTTTTTTGGCATGTTCTTTGCTACTCGTTTTCAAACTTGTTAATGTGGCTATCAGAGTAGCCTGTGCCTGGTTTCTTGAGGGTTGTATCTGCCCTGTTTCATTGGATTTTTTTTCAAGTTTTTATGACCCATTTTGTAATTGTGGTCGCTGGTTGTTGGGCTTGTATAAGCAGTCTCTTTGGCTTGCATGCTGGCCCTTTGAGTTTCTCTGGTTGGTGATTACCATGTTTTCTCTGTATTTTTTGGAATGCGTCTCGCATATGCATAATGTAAATTTTCCTCCTTTGGTTGAATAAAATTACGTGTCATTTTTTTGACAGAAAAAAGCTTTGAAGTTTCAAATTTGAATTTTCACTTTAATCTCAGTGTTTATACATTGTGTTGATTATTGATTATGTGATGAGGTTTTCTTTTTAAAATTAATAAAGTGAAAAGGATTTAAATCTAAGTGATACTAATTCACTTCCCCCTCATAGTATCACTATGTATTTCCAACAATTGGTATCAGAGCAAGTTTCTTCAAGAACAATCTAACACCTAGAAGAAGATCTTATAGTGGTCATATCTAATCGAGAATGCTCAATCAAATTTCCTTGTTCGATGGAACAAATTTTGCCCTTTGGAAGATAAGAATTAAAGCTCACTTGATGTCTCTTTGTGTTGAAGTTTGGTAGTTTGTATTAGATGGATATAAGGTCCCATCTTCTCCTCGAATTGATCAAGATGGGAAAAAGGCTCATGTCTCCAATGCGAAAGTTATCACTGTTAAATTTCTAATACCAACTAGATTTATTCTCACGACAAATTAATTTATCCCCAACATTTTATTTATTAACCCAAATAAACAATAATTTATTGAAATATAAAATCAATGGTATTTTTAACTTCTAGAATTAACAATATGCAGCTGAAATAAACTAGAGAGATTAATCACACATCGCAAAATTAATTAACCCACAACAATTCTTCGTCATTCCATCATCTGGAAAATTTGGGTTTTTCTACGCACAAAGATACAAGGAAAAATACAAATCTGGAACTTGCTCCTTCAAAATGAATTCAGACCCCGTAAATCAGCCTTCAGATGAAATCAGCTTGAAGAACTTAGCCTCCAGTAACTCGATCTGTGCCCTCTAGCAACTTGATCTGCACCTTGCCATTAATGTGCTCTAGGAAAACACCAACACTCTAACAACTCGACCTCCTCCAGACAAATACAATCTCTTCAGCAACTCGACCTTGCAATCTCCTCTTACTCGATCTCCTTGGACTTGCGCAATCCCACTCACACTTCTTCTTTGCGCACTGGTCAACTAAGCTACTCACATGCAGAGAAAATCACTCTCTTTGAATGATGGCTCGATCACACAACTTGTGCTCTTTGTCTTGTGTCTTGACCTCCTCACCAAGTTCCCTTTATAATCTTCATTGAGTCAAAATCCCCAACCCCAATCTCCCTTCTAGAACGATCTTGGAGATAAATGTTTGAGATTATTTCCAAGTCACTTAAATAATTAAATTATTTATCCTTAGAAAATAACTCAATAATCCACAATAATTAATTTATTTTAATTATTTTACTTTTCCTAAGTTAGATTTAAGAAAGAAGACATGAATTGCTAGAAGAGGCAAATAATGTCTTCTACATGCCAAGACACCAAGCCGATGTAGAAGACCTTTCAAAGCTACTACACACATTAACACTCCCTCCTAGCAATGAAAGGATTCTCCACTACCCACAACTTATCTCGGTACTTCACAAACTTTCCCTTCACTAGAGGCTTAGTGAGAACATTTGCCACCTGCTCCTTTGTAGAAATGTACTGCAACCTCACAACACCCCTTTGGACCCTGTCTCTGATGAAGTAATGTTTGTTCTCGATATGCTTGGACTTATCATGAAATGCAAGATTTTTAGAATGCTTAATGCCACTTTGATTATCACAGTGTATCATTGTTGGCCCTTTTTGTAGATCAAATAATTTTGCAAGCATCTTGCGAAGCCAAACTGCCTCACGAGTCACAACTCGCCAGACTCGTTGCCATCTATCTAGATGTGGACTTTTTGTCCACCACACTCCCTACCTAATCAAAATATCTTCGCCCTTGCAACTCCACTCCTCCAGCTCTGACATATCTTAGTCCAAAGTTGACGGTCCCCCACAGGTATCTCAACACATGCTTTGTTGCTACCCAATTTGGCTCCACCATTAACTAGCTAAGTGTGATCACGACAAAATGTATATCCGACCTAGTGTTGACCAAAATACATCAAAGAACCTATCAATTGCCTATACAATGGAGGATCCACTAATTCACCTTTAGAAGCGCTCAACTTCTTCAGGTTAGTGATCATAGGTGCTAGCATAGACCTGCAATCCTCCATCTTAAATCTCCTCAAGATATCCGTTGCATACTTGCCTTGCCGAAGGAAAATCTCTCTTGGTTGCTGCCACACCTCCAATCCCAAAAAGTAATGCATCAATCCGATGTTGTTCATGTCAAATTATGAAGCAAGATCCTCCTTGCACATCCCTATGTGCTTCTCTGATCTTGTCAAGAATATATCGTCCACATATAATACCATGAAGAGTGGTTCACCCTCAACAAGTACACAGTACAAGTTGGGATCCACCTTACTATTGGTGAAGCACAAATCAAGAAGATATCCATCGATCTTGCATACCATGCACATAGAGCCTGCTTTAGTCCATAGAGGGCCTTCTTCAACCTGCTTACATGGGAATTTCTCCCATGCGCGTCAAAACCATCAGGCTGCTCAATATACACCTCCTCCCAAATCACTCCGTTGAGGAAAGCAGTCTTCACATCCATCTAATGTATCCTCCACCCCATCTATGAAGCAATGGACATAACTGCTCTAGTATATGCATATTTGGCGACAGGTGCGAATGTCTACTCATAGTCCACTCCCTCCTTTGGGAGAACCCTCTAGTCGTGAACCTTGTCTTATACCTCTCGATATTGCCATCAACTGCATGTTTGATCTTGTATATTCATCGAGAAGTGGCCACACACTTCCCTTTCTATCTAGACATTATATCCCATACATCATTCCTCATGATGGAGCCATACTCTATCATGGCATCTCTCTAGAGTTGTTTGCTTACAGCCTCCTCAAAAGTGGAAGGCTCAGACTCGCTGATGTTGCTTGACCGTGCCAAATAACTAGAATATCTAGTCGGTGGTTGACTCTACTTGCAAGTGCTACTAGGAGCCTCGGCATGCTTCTCAACATCTCTTAATGTTTGCTCGGCCATCCCAGCCTCCTCCTGGTAAAGCTTGAAGGAATATCCAACTCATCCTTCGAATTTGCTCGCTGTGTCCCTGCTGGACCTTGCTCAGTCTCAGGACCCTGTTGCTCCTGTTCCTCTACCACTGCTGGCTCCCTTGCATGAGATCTCAGTGTCTTGTCCTCATCAAATTTGACATCCCAACTCAAGCTCATTGTAGCCAACAAACATGTCCTTCTCAGATAAGGGCTCCAACTTAGTCCTCTTCTCTGTAGGCACATGGACACTGGACTATTGAATATTCGCACATGACTCATTTGGTGTTACTCCTAGAAATAGCTCCTCAGGAGTCACGTCCTCCAACACCACGTGAGGACACCTATTTTGTACATACACAATTGTATTGCAGGCCTTTGCTCACAAAAATGTAGGCAACTCTTAATCATAGATCATTGCCCTCGCTACTCCATGATGGTTCTATTTTTCCTCTCAGCAACCCCATTCTATTGAGGGTTGTAAGGTACTGTGAACTTCTTCTTGGTTCTTGCTTCCCTGCAAAAATATAAGAACTCGTTGGAGGTATACTCACCCCCGTTATCTGATCTCAACATCTAATCTTCCACCTCGCTTGGTTCTCCATAAGAGCCATGAGCTCTTGAAACCAATCGAAGACCTCATCCTTGGTCTTCAGGAAGTAGTCTTCCTGGCTTAATCATTTATGAATGTCGCAAAATATAAGGACCCTGTGTTTGACGTCACAAACATAGGACCATCAGAATACACTAGATCTAACATGCCCTTTGACTTGGTCTGACTATGAGAATACACAATCTTGGCTTGCTTGCCAAGCACACACCTTTTGCACATGCCATCCTGCTTTACTTGGATCTTTGGAAATCTAGTGCCCATCCTCTGCACCATCAGAAAAGCTCTGTAGTGTAGGTGCCTCATACTCCTATGCCAAATCTCACTTTAGCTGCCACTCTCATGGATGAGAGCCTTCATCGACTGCGCTCGCAACAGATAGGATCCCTCTCCCTTCTACCAATCACTTGCCTTTTGCTGAAATCAATCCATTTCGGCCTAACAACCACTTCACCTCCTGTAAAGCTATCCTCTAGTACTCTGTCTTCCATGGCTGAAATTGGAAGGAGATTCTCCTCCAACCTCTATACATATAATACCTTGTTCACCTACATGATGCCACCCGAGTCCATTTGGAACTTGATACTCCTAGTGGCCTCCACTGCATACTTGGCCTTGTCACCAAGCTCCACATTTACATCTATGGGTCCCTTGGTCATGCTAGTGAAGAGATCCCGATATCCTGTCATATGACGAGATGCTCCTTTGTTCATGAACCATACACATCTCTCGACAGTTCCCGAAAGGCAAGATACTAGGGCAAAGTTTTTCTCAAACTTCTCTGCCATCTCCTCCATCTGTGCAGTAGTTGCTGTAGCAGTCTTGTCCTTGCCCTTCTTTTTTGTCAGGACACTAACTAGCAAAATGGTTGAACTTATGACAAGCAAAGCATTTAACTTTGTTCATGTCCTTTTCCTTCTTGTTATATGAAGATGCTCCTCCACCTTGGTTCTGCTTGGCCTTCACTTGGCCTTTTTTCGCTTGTGCAACAAGAGCAACTTCATCTTTCTCCTCACTGTCCTCTAGTCAAGGAATTTTCCCAGATCTCCTTTTGGGTGAAGTCATCCCATAACTAACTCTAATTAGGAAGTTGGTGATGAGCAAGAATCCCATCCACAAAAGTGGTCCATTGCTTCACACACCCCTTCAAAGCGAATTTGAACAACTCTGAATCATGCACAATTTCCCCAATAGATACAAGCTTATCACGAGCCTGCTGGGCTCTCATGAGATAAGATGTCACGGTCTTTGATTTTTTCATTTTAATGTTGTTTAGTTTCTCTTTGAGCACCATTTTCTTGTTCTCGTTTGTACTCTAATAAAGATCGGGAAGAGCTAACCACATTTGTCTTTCGGTGTCCTTCCCTATGTGGGGGATTATGTATCCCTCACACCATCCAGAATTATGCAAGTCACTTTCATATCCTTCACCCTTATGCTCGGGTGCGACATTCAGATGTGAAGGAACCAGTACGTCTTTGCTCACTAAATACTAGAGACCATTTGAATTTAAAATCTAGGTGATTCCCTCCTTCTAGGGGATAAAATTTGATACCCCATACAACCTGTCTTCGTATCTCAAATTGAACAATGATGCCATCTCCACAAATCAACCATGATCACAAAACCCAGCTGCAAAATTTAATGAAATAATTTTGGTGCTGCAAACCCTTGTGATCTTAGATCTCCCTTTCAGAGTTTTCTAGATCGCTCTGATACCATGCTAAACTTCTAATACCAACCAAATTTATTTTCTCATGGCAAATTAATCTATCCCTAGCAATTTATTTATTAACCCAAATAAACATTGATTTACGAAAAATAAAATCACTGGTATTTTTAACTTATAGAATTTAAAATTTGCCCTGAAAAAAACCAGGGAGATCAATCACACATTGCAAAATTAATTAACCCACAACAATTCATCGTCATTTCATTATCTAGAAAATTTGGGTTTTTCGACCCACAAAGATACAAGGAAAAATACAAATCTGGAACCTACAACTCGGCTCCCTTAGAATGAATTTGGCCCAAGTAAATCGACTTGAAGGAAATCTGCCTCTAGATTCTCGCAACTAGATTTGTGCCTTGCCACTAATGCACATTGGGAAAACCCCAACACTCCATCAACTCGACCGTCTCTAGACAAATCTAGTCTCTCTCTGGCAACTCGTCTTTGCAATCTCCTCCTACTTGACTTCCTTGTATTGGTACGAAACCACTCACACGTCTCCTTCTCTGCACACTGGTAAATTGAGCCACTCACACTACAGAGAAAATTGCTTTCTTTGAATGATGACTCGGTCACACAACTTGTGCTCTTAGTTTTGTGTCTTCACCTCCTAGCTAGGCTCCCTTTATAACTTTTATTGAGTACAAATACCTAACCCCAATGTCCCTTCTAGAACCATCTTGGAGATCAACGGTTGAGATTATTTCTAAGTCATTTAAATAATTAAATTATTTATCCTTAGAAAATAACTCAATAGTCCATAATAGTTAATTTACTTTAATTATTGTACTTTTCCTAAGTTAGACTTCGGAAAGAAGGCATAGATCACTAGAAGAGGCAAATAATGTCTTCTACATGCTAAAACACAAAGCCGATTTAGAAGACCTTTCGAAGCTACTACTCACATAAACAATGAACTCCATCTGCAATGGTTTGTTGGATTCAGAATTTATCAAAGTTATGCAATGTGAATCACCTAAAGAGACATGGGACAAGCTTGTAAGCAACTATGAAGGAGATGACAAAGTAAAGAAGGCAAAGCTTTAGACTTTTCAAAGACAATTTGAAAGCCTCAAAATGAATTATGAAGAAGATGTTGTTGCTTATTTTTTGCGAGTAGATGAAGTGGTTAATTCTCTCAAAGGACTTAGTGAAAAAGTTGAAGAAACAACAATGGTTCAAAATTTTTTGAGGTCTCTTCCTTTGCGTTTTGATGCCAAAGTCTTTGCCATAGAAGAATTAAAAGATTGAGAATTTAAAAATGGATGAGCTTCTTGAAATTCTCATTGCATATGAAATGGGGACGAGAAATTCATCACGTAAGGGAGCAATATTTAAAGCATCTTAGAAGTCAAGAAAATGCAAGTTTGGTGACTGCTCCAGTGATGAATCCAATACAAAAATGGTTGAGCTAGTTAGAAAACTAAAGAAAGGATTAAAATGCAAAGATAAGTTACCTCTCATATGTTTTAATTGTGGGTAAGATAGGACATTTTGTTGCTAAGTGTCCTTTTAGGGAAGATAGTAACGATGAGGATGAACCTTGAAAAAATAGGGTCTTCAAAGGAATATCTTAGAAAAAGAAAAGTCTCTACTCCAAAGAGTATAATGATATCTCGGAAGAAGAAGAATATGATTCTGATTATGATAGAAAAGATATCCTATTTTAGCCACAAATGAAGAATCCAACATAGACAAATCAAAAGAGCAAAAAGAAAAAGCAAAAGAAGAAGGTGTCGAAGGCATAGTGGATCTTGAAGCATAACTCATAAATGCATTAGAAGAGATTGATAACCTCAGGAAGAAGAATAAAAGACTATCCAAGGAAATCATCTTCATCAATACTGAAAAAAGAGGAAGCAAAAAGAGTGGAAGAAGTGTTGAACAACCAACTAAAAGAAAAGGAAGAAAATTGTGAGAAGCTTGAAGCATAAATTGTCTCATTAAGGAAAGAGCTAGATAACCTCAACAACAAGATGAAAGTTTTTCAAACACTGGATGTTATTCTCAGTTGTCAAAGGCCAACATATGACAAGACTGGTCTTGGTTATATGGGTGAGACAGTGAGACTTCATACAAAGAAGAAGCAAATCCCAAGTCACTAGGAAAGGAAGTTGAAGAAAAGCCTTTTTGAAATTTCCCTTGCACCCTAGGTCTGGTCTATGACTAGACTAGTACATAAACACACTAGTAGTGCTCAACCAAAAACAACTTTGCACAACAGAATATGACAACAAATAGATCAATAACAATACATAATATTTTTGGCCCAAATCACATTTCTCATTAGTCCATCAATAAGAAAAGCTTAGAGCTCCTGTACCAGGGATGATGGCCCTTTACAGACTTTGATACAATGCTAATATACACAGTTTGTTTTTTGACTTAAACCTTAGGGTTGAGGCCTAGTTAATCAAGTCCTCATCCACTTATGAAATGAAGACAAAACAACTTAACTTGCTCTTTGTTGTCCTTTGCAAGCAGTCCTTTCAATCCTCTTTAAGCCCACGACCAATCACAAACCTAGCCTCGACTTGCCATAAATAAACCAGAACAGAAATAACTGGCTTTGATCCTTCAAGGCAGAGCTTAACTTGACATCTTGCTTACTTGAACTTCTTGAACAAAACTCAACCTTCATGAACATAACTCAACCTTTTCTTCTAGGCTGCGACGTCTCTGGGGTAGATCTCCTCCGCAAGATGTAGTCCTTCACTCTTGTGACTAGGCTTGTCCTTTGGCCTCAATTTATATCTCTTGTGTGAGTGACTTTGGGGTCTTATTTGTCCTTCAAGAAACCCTCACTTAACCACTCAACAACAAATTATAATAAAATATTAATTTCCATGGGTTCCAAACTCGGGTACTTTGCCCAACAAACTCCTTTTTGTGGGTTTTCTCCACTTAGAAATACCTTTCGAGCTACCCTAATTTCAACACTCCCTCTTAGTGAGGAAGGTATTTCCATATCCATATTGTAGAAATCTCCAACTCCATGAATTTCCTTGCATGCCCATGACTTCCTTGCATGGCCATGAATGTCCTTGCATGTACCATGTTTTCTTTGTGCTTGATCAAGACTTATCTTGCATGATGCATAACTATCCTTGCATGTATCATGACTTTCCTTACGTGATCCATGACTGTCCTTGCATGGTCTCTGACTTTCCTTGCACCACCATGATTGCACTCGCATGGTTCATGACTTTCCTTGCAATTGCATGGTCTGGAAGACTCCACTTTCTCACTTGAACCTAGAAGGTTAGACTTCCACTGGGCATTTGACTCTCCTTGGTAGTCTCCCTTTAAAGCCAGACTCCATCTAAGCCTACACAACCTCCTTGCAATTGAACTTGTGCCCTTTCAAGGTTAGTCTCGTGTTGCGGTTGAACCCTAGGCCTAGTCCACTCTAGACTATCGCAACTCAACTCTGTAAGTGTCCTCATCCTCTTGTGTCAAATGCCTCATGTGGACATGGCTCCACTGCCGGATGTGCAACTTTGCAACTCGATGAATATACAAACTTGCGATCAACCTGCCATCCACACAGAGCTACCTTATCCATGCCAAAGCAATCCTTGCCAAGGTACCTGAGTTGTCTCAACTTACTTTGACAAGTCAACGAAATTCCATCAACAATGATTATCACTGAAAGATTTTTTTCTATCCACAGTGTCGACAATCCTCCACTCAACATATTGTTGTGCACCAAGTTGTCCACCAATCCACCATAACTCTCGTTCTATCTCATCACCAAACCAATTAAGACCACATCTCCATGTTCTCAACCGAACCTTCTCCTCCATGTCTATGCAACACTGTTGCTTCCAACGATAGTTTCACAGCGCCCTCCTAGAGCCGATCCTGCACACACTTTGACCCAACTGCCCTTCAAAGTAGCTTTGATACCATGTTGAAATTTCCCTTGCACCCTAGGTTTGATCTATGACTAGACTAGTACATAAACACTAACGGTGCCCAACCAAAAACAACTTTGCACAACCGTATATAATAGCAAACAGATCAATAACAATACATAAGATTTTTGGCCCAAATCACGTTTCTCATTAGTCCATCAATAAGAAAACCTTAGGGCTCTCGCACTAGGGATCATGGCCCTTTAGAAACCCTGATACAATTTTAATATACATAGTTTGAGACCCTAGGGCTGAGGCCTAGTCCATCAAGTCCTCATCTGCCCATGAAATAAAGACAAAACAACTTAACTTGTTGTCTGCTGTCCTTTGCAAGCTCCTTTGCAAGCAGTCCTTTCAGTCCTCTTTGTCCTTGAAGTACCTTGCTATAGCCCCTGTCCTTTGGCCGCCACAAACTTCTTTTATCATTTTTGGCCTGCTCCTGTAGGTCATTGCCTCCCTTGCTGTCCACCTGGGAGACTCCTTGCCTTGTTGTCCAACCCTTGGCCACCACACAAACCTTTTGTCCAACGTTCCCTAGGTCTTGACAACCTCTTCAACAGGTCTTGTGTTCTTTTCCAACCCTGTTATGACCTTGACTGTCCAGTTGTAGGCTTTGGCCTACTCGCAACCTCCTTTGTCTGTGCTAACTAGGGCTATTGGACCACTGTCTAACCCTTCTCCAAGACACGACCAACTCTGATTTCTCCAGCGGATGACCAAATGCCTTGTTCACTGCTACAACAACCCGAATCCTCCTTGATCTTGCCCTTCTCAGTCTCAGTTATGTCAAAATGCTTTGCTGCCAGCCTTCACCGCTTTGTTTTGCCTATCCTTAGGTCTTAGACCACTGTCCAGACCTCAGTCAACCCTTGTTCTTCACCCCAAATGCCCTTGGTTTGTCCTCAAATACTCTAACAACCCTCGATCCTTTGCCCTGTAGCTTTACTAGCTTTTGCCTGCTTGTCTGTAGCTTCCTGCGGCCCTAACTAGGCTACTCTAAGCTTCATAGCTAGCGACAAACCTAGCCTCAACTTGCCTTAAATAATCCTAAACAGAAATAACCAACCCTCGACCCTCTAAGGCAAAACTCAACTCAACATCTTGCTTAACTTGGCCTCTTGAACATAACTCAACCATTTTGAACAGAACTCAACCTTGTCTTTTAAGTTGCGACTTCTCTATGGTAGATTTCCTCCACAAGACGTAGTCCTTCACTCTTGTGACTAGGCCTCTCAGCCTTAATTTATAGCTCTTGTGTGAGTGACTTGGGGGTCTTTTTTTTCCTTCAAGAAATCATCACTTGACCACTTAACAACAAATTAGAATAGAATATTAATTTCCTTGGGTTACAAGCCCACAAGTTTGGGTCAAGACCCCCAAACTTGGGTACTTTGCCCAATAAACTCCTTTTTGTGGGTTTTCTCCACTCAAAAATACATTCCGAGCTACCCAAATTTCAACAAGCCTAGAAGCTCCAATTTTAGCAAGAGCAAGAACAAAAGTTAGAGTCTGGAAACACTGCTTCACCAAAAAGCTATATAGATGCTCTCAAGAAGTCCATTCATAATGCAGGGAGGAATATGATAAGGGATAAGGACCAACAATCTTCTGCAAAGTAGATCAACTTCATTTTTCGGTCATTTTTTTCATGCAAAAGATTGTAAATCTTATGTGAAAAATGATTATGAAACAGGTTCTTATGAAATCTCTAGAATTGAGTTCATAGACAATGAATCAGAGACATTGATGGCTTCAATAGCAGAAACCATAATTCATCTGCGCCATTATCGAAGTCCAATGGAGAGTGTTATATATGCAACAATTTTTTTGTACAAATGGCACGAGATTATCCTACAAAATCAAGAGAAGAGTTTTGGAAGAAAAAACAAGAAGAACCACAAACATGAAAGTGTGGACTAGTTATGTATGCTCAAAACAATCAAATTTAGTGGTATGTTGATAGCGGGTGCTGTAAACACATGACAGATAATCAAAAGAATTTTTTTACTCTAAAAGAAGAAAAAGGAGGAAATGTGTCTTTTGGAGACAATGGATCTGTAAGAATCATTGACAAGTATCGTAAGCCTTGACATTGGTGGGCGAAAGCACAAAATGTTTGTATGTTGAAGGACTCAAACATTATCTTTCAAGTGTGAGCCAGATGTGCGGTCAATGTTATAATCTCTCTTTTCGTGGTAAATATTGTGAAATAAGGAAGATTAATAGGAAGAGCAATAAGTACTCCAAACAATGTATATATCCTTGATGAAATTCAAGGAGAACAATGCTACATTGGATAGATAGATGAGAGTTAGTTATGGCATAAAAGATGAGGACACTTGAGCTTTGACAATTTTGTAAAAATTAGTAGAACACAAGCAGTGAGAGATATGCCCAAAATCTCAAAATTAACAAGCACCATTTGTGATTCTTATGAAAATGGGAAATTGACTAAAGTGAGCTTCAAGTTAAAGGAGTGTTCGACATCAAGACCACTAGAACTTGTTCACACAGGTCTATGCGGGCTGTTTATTGATGATTATACTAGAGTGGTTTGGGTTGCATTTCTTAAAGCAAAATCAAAAGCACTAGATACTTTCAAATCTTTCAAAGCCTTAGTTGAAAATGAAAGCAATTTAAGAATCAAATGTTTAAGATCAGATAGATGAGGTGACTTTACCTCAAATGATTTTAATGAATTATGTGAGAAATATGGAATCAAGAGACAACTTTTAGTTGCAAGAACTCCACAACAAAATGGAGTCATAGAAAGAAAGAACAAGTCAGTGCAAGAAACAACAAGAATAATGTTATTAGATGTAGCTTCCCTATCTTGGTCTAGCAGAGTATGCCTTAGTTGGCATCATACACACAAGTTGGGCTTGTTTGGATTGTAGCTCCCCGTCTGGCCAACGAGTTGAGAAAGCTTGGGGTTGTGTGATCCTTACCTTTCGTAAGTGGGGTATCTCACCCAAGCTCGATTATGATGCAGGTGGTCTACCACATGACTCTTGAGGGTCGTTGTTGGGAAGATCAGTAAGCAATAGGATGGATGAGATATTGTATCTTTCCTATTGCTTGACATATGGTGGAAGACGTTTGCTCCCCTATGAGATGACTTGGGTTGGGTGTCCCATAGGACCTTCCCCACTGTCATAGACATGAGGTGAGAGTGTCCCATAGGAACTTCCTCATTGTTAGTGGATTTCAGGTTGAGATGTACTCCCTGATGTTGTTTTGGATTGAGATAAGCTCTCCGATGTTATTGAGGGTGGTAGCTTGGGCTCCCCTCCGATGTCAAATTCTTCTTCTTTTAGATTCGAGAGTGTTCAACATATGAGCAGAGATACAAAGTCAAGTAGAGATAAGCAGGGATGAGTAGATATGAGCAAGGATGAGCAAAGATGAACAAAAATGTCCTTTTTGACAAGATACTTGTGATGGGACATACGCTGCATTCAGTAATTTCTCCCTAGTTGAGAGGGAGTGTTAATTTGGCAGCTCAGGGACAAATTCTCTTCTTTGGGTAATCTTGCTCATTAAGAAAGACCCCTCCTAGCCCTTTGAAGAATTTAATTTGGTTTAGGAAAATTATATTTTTTAATATGGAAACCCACGCGCACAAAAAGACAGGTCAACCTTAAGTAGAATTTGGACACCCTTGGATGCCTATAAATACAAGTCAAGTGACCCTGATTTGGGGATCATCAATTATTCTTCTTTCTTTGGTTTGGCTTGCATAGGTCTAAAGTGGTTTGCGAAGATGGGTTCACACAAGTTTGAAATTGTAGGGTTTGAAACTCGCACGTGTGATCTAGGGTTTTGAGTTGCAGCCACATGGTTGCCAAAGGGAATTTTCGATTGCAACTACAGGCACACAGGCTTATCTGTGCGGTTGGAGAGTTTCAACCACATGCACATACACTCTCTCCATGTGGTTGGAAACTAGGGTTTAATTTCATCTGTTGACTGTAGACTTCGTCAATTGACCTCGAATGCTTACAATTGACCACATACTTTTGAATCAAGGTTTTGGTTATTACTATTGTTGGGTTCATCTCTTGGATAGTTGATTTTGTTAGATAGTTTTGTGGTTGAAGATATGGATCATTGTATTCTCTCTTTGCTGAACATTTCATGACAATCTAATAAGAAGAAGCATTTGAAAGGGTTTTCCGCCTTGTGGGGTTTTCCCTGGTCTCCGACCAATCCTGGTGTTTCTATGTGTGAATGCTTTTCTTCTGTTGTTCCTTTATGGTGCACTGCATTATTGATGATATTGCTATTTCTACATAATTGTATATGTTGTTGAATAATGTTATAATGCTGTTGAGTGAATTCGATTTGTAAATGATGAAATGCAATTATTAGCAAAGAACAATATAGCCCTATGAAAAATTAACATAAATTACCAAATAAGTTTTGGAGAGGTGCAATGGATGCAATAGTCTACATCTTGAATAAAGCACAACTTCGAGTTAATATCGAGAATACACCATCTGAGCAATGGAAAGGCAAACTAGCTTTAGTTAAGTATTTCAATTTTTTTGGAAGCAGCGGTTACATGTGTTGAAGAATGTAACTAGGTTTGGTCTTCATATTTATATTTGAGTCATTATGAAATGTATCTACGAAAGAATGAAAAAGAAAAATCTTCGAGTTAATATTGGGAATACACCATATGAGCAATGGAAATGCAAACTAGCTTTAGTTAAGTATTTCAATTTTTTTGGAAGCAACTGTTACATGTGTTGAAGAATGTAACTAGGTTCGGTCTTCATATTTATATTTGAGTCATTATGAAATGTATTTATCAAAGAATGAAAAAGAAAATTTATCATTATTACAATGATTTATTAAAGCATGAGTTTCATGCTTGGGTCACCATCTTATACATCAAAGTCCCCATTGAGGACTTCTAGATTTTATATTAAGTCATTAAAGTCATTGTCCATTTCATGAGACCCTTCTTGGGCTCTTGAATCATGTAAAAATAATTATTATACAGTCAAATATGTAATTTGTCACCTCCACATTAAGTTGGCCCTTGCCTGATGAAGTTGGCCTACAAGAGCTCAATTTGACCCACAAAAGTGGCTATATATACAAGTGTAGTTTGTTCTATTTGCTCACCAACTCAACAGGTTTGATACACAAAAAGGAAGTGCAGAAAAGTGTGAAGTTCAAGGAGAAGAAGGAAGAATTACAGAAGAAGAACAAGTCGAAGTTTTGGGCTATCTCTCTCTCTCTTTCATACAAAGTTACTGGGCTGTTGTTGGGGAGGTCGAAGTTCTGGATTTACTAGGTCGAAGATCTGCTGCTGGGGACGTCGAAGTTCCAAATTTACTGGGTCAAAGATCTGTGGCTGGAGAGGTCAAAGTTCTGTTGTTGGATAGGTCGAAGTTCTACTGCTGCAGGGTCGAAGATCTAGATTGAAGTTGTTGGAAGGAAGGGCTGATTTGGTGGTTGGTGGAAGTTTGTGTCTAGGTCGAAGAGTCTTGGATTATCTCGTCTTAACTACTGAAAGAAGTTTGACTAGGTTTTCCCCTAGGTAGGGGTTTTGCCCTGGTTGAATTCCTACATGCGGTGTCTCTTGTTCTTGTGATCTTCATGCACTCAATTTGGTAGTTGCTTGATGAAAGATAATACAATAAAGAAGTAAAAGAAGCCAACATAATTCACAAGTAATTATCAAGAAAGAGAAACCAAACCCTAATACGACTAGCACTGATTTCTCAACATGGTATCGGAGCTAAGGTCAAGAAAGATTGGAGATCAATTTGTTGGCTTGAAAGGAAAAGTTACTCCCTCTATGATAAGATACTTGAAAATGGGATTCAATATTGCAGGAATCTGGATCAAAAGAGTTATCTACAACTTATTCAATAAGGTCAAAAGCAAAGGGTTCTTGGCTGCACTCACAAGTTTACTTAATGATGACAATGCATGGATTATTGATAGTGGAGCATCGAGGCACATGACAGGAGATAGCAAGCAACTTCACACTCTATCAAAGGAACAATCTTCTCATGCAATGGAATTGGGAGACAACAAAAGCTATGCTGTTAAAGGCTTGGGATCAACTTTTTTTAAGCTAAACAATGGAGCAAAGCTACATCTTAACAATATACTCTATGTTCCAAGTTTGAAAAATAATTTACTTTCAATTTCGTGCTAAGAAGATAAAGGTGATAGAATTGCTTTTGTAGATGGAAAATTTCTGGCTTCGGGAAAAGATTCAAGCATTGATAAAGCTAGGGTTATTGGAGTGTGTGAAGAAAGTCTGTATAGACTCATAACACCATCACCTCAAGCCCTAGTTCACATGGAAATCAATTCCATTGAACTATGGCATATAAGATATGGACATTTACATTATAAGGTTATTCCCTCTCTCAATCAATTGGTAAATGGTTCCCAATATTAAAGAAGATCGTGAAGGAATACGCGAGGGATGTGCCTTAGGAAAGAATACAAGGAATCCCTTTACATGCAGTGAAACAAGGTCTAAAGAAATATGGGACCTCATTCATTCAGATGTGTGTGGGCCTATGTCTGACAAGTCACTTGGAGGTCATCTTTATTATGTAACCTTCACTGATGATCACTCTAGAAATACATGGCTCTATCTACTCAAATTAAAGGACGAAGTATTTGAAAAGTTCAAGGAATTTAGATCTAAAGTAGAGACCTTACCCGAAAGAAGAATAAAGAATTTGAGATCTGATAATGGTGGGAAATACGCTTCAAAAGAAATAATTGCATATTGTAAAGAAGCAAGAATTAAGAGGGAGCTTATTGTTCCCTACATTCCTGAATAGAATGGAGTTGCATAAAGGAAAAATAGAACACTTGAAGAATATATATGAACAATGATTTTTGATTATACCAAAATTTCTATGGGGAGAAGCAGCAATGACCGCAATATATATACAAAATAGAAGTCCTAATAGAATCCTCGATAAGATGACACCTGAAGAAGCATTCACAAGAAGGAAGCCTTGTGTGGACCATCTCCAAATCTTTGGATGTCTCGCCAATATCCACGTTCCAAAGGACAAATGAAAGAAGCTAGATTCTACAAGCATTAAAGGGATTTTCGTTGGCTATAGTCTTTCTTCAAAGGCATATAGAATCTGCATCATGGAAGGAAGACATATTGAAGTAAGCAGGGACGTTATATTTGATGAAAATCATGCCTACGAAAGATCCAAAGATATCCCTATTGATTCCAATGACGAAGACATACCACTATTCGAAGAAGAAGAGCACCACGACAATCCTACTACAAATCAAGAAGAAGAAGAAGGATCAAGTGAGCCTATTCAACCTGTGATCATACCTAACACAAGGAAGAGGCCAAATTGGTTAAAAGCTACTCTTGAAGATGTCGAAGGACATGGAGCTGTGAAAGGAACTTTTAGAGAAATTAAAAGACCAAAAATATATTCTGGATATGTTGCATACATGACAAAACTAATAGAAGTTGAACCAACTACATTTTAAGAAGCTGCTCATCAAGAATTATGGAAAAAGGCAATGCGGGAAAAATATCAATCCATCATGAAGAATGGGGTTTGGGCAATAGTTCCTAGACCAAGTGACAGATCGATTGTCACTTCTAAATAGATCTACAAGATCAAGCCTGTTGTTGATGTAAGCATGGACAAGTACAAAGCTAGGTTCATTGCAAGGGGTTTCTCTCAAAAGGAAGGCATAGGTTATAAAGAAACCTTTGCACCTACCGCAAAATATGCACTATAAGATCCTTGGTTCTATTGACTGCTCCAATGGGATGGAATATCCATCAAATGTATTTAAAAACAACATTCCTGAATGGAACCATCCATGAAGAAGTATACATTGAACAACCTGAAGGCTTTGAAATAAATGGTAGACTCTCATGTTTGTAGACTCAAGAAGACCCTATATGTTTTGAAGCAAGCTCCTAGAGCATGGTATGCAAGAATGGATGCATATCTTTTAAGAATCGGGTTCGTCAAAAGTATTGCTGACCCAAATCTCTATATCAAAGTTGTGGATAAGCCAATCATTATTCTACTATATGTGGATGATCTATTTATTACGGGTGAGCAAAGGATATAGGAATGCAAGAAGATGTTGGAAACCGAGTTTGGGATGAAGGATCTGGGACCGATGCATTATTGCTTAGGTCTGGAAGTATGGCAAAAACCTGGGGAGATATATCTGGGGCAAAGAAAGTACATAATCAAGTTGTTGCAGAAATTCAATATGATGGATTCCAGGCCCATGGCTACTCCCATGATCACCAATCTCAAGAAGTTGAGAAGCTCTGACTCAAGTCTTGTAGATCCTACCACCTATCATAAGTTGGTGGGTTCTCTGATGTATCTGGTAAATAATAGACCAAATATATGTTTTGTTGTGAGCATTCTTAGTCAATTTCAGTTGGAGCCTCATCATGATCATTGAATAGTTGCCAAGAATATATTAAGATAGCTACGTGGCACTATACATCACTGCCTAAAGTATGACAACAAGGAAGTCAAGCTGACAGGTTTTACAAATTCTGATTGGAGTGGCAATGAGACTGATGGAAGAAGCACTATTGGTGGATGTTTTAGTTTGGGATCTGTGATGATCTCATGGATGAGTAGAAAGCAAGATCCTATTGCTTTGAGTGGTGTTGAAGTTGAGTATGTGGTTGCATGTGAAGTAGGAAAGGAGGTTGTATGGTTGAGGAAACTTCTGTTAGATTTGTTTAAGAAGCCTCTAAGTCCTATAGTGATAAATTGTTATAATCAAAGAAACATTAAGATGTTTGAAGATCCCTTGTTCCATGCAAGGACAAAGCATATAAAAAATAAGTACCACTACATTAGAAGAATGGTACATGATGGTATCATGAAACTACAATTTGTCCAGACTGACGAATAGGCTGATGTGTTAACAAAGTCTCTTCCTAATAAGAAGTTTGAATATTTTAGAAGCATGCTTGGTTTGGTTGATATCACTAATCTCGTTGATGATAAATGTTTGTAAGAGATTTGAGGAGGCATCTCTTGTGTAATACAAAATGCCTAGGAGGACATTTGACCGACCTATTTGTTGATGTCTAGTTCCCAAAGTAGGGAGGGTGGCGTTGGTCATAGAGCTCTGACCTTGCATTACACACCTAGTTCCCTAGGTTGATGGTTAGCAAGTAAGCTTTGATGGTACCTAAAGAGGCTGTGAAAGCTTTAGTCCATCTTAGTCCCACCTGGATAGATTGCCCTGGTCAAGAATCTAGTCCATGGCATTGTGTGTGCCTAAACTCTTCGTAGTTCTTGTGTTTTGAGATCTTCCTTGTACTTGTATATATATGTGTAAATTATGAATACCTCCCTAGTTAAGAAGGAGTGTTGAAGAATGTAACTAGGTTCGGTCTTCATATTTATATTTGAGTCATTATGAAATGTATTTATCAGATAATGAAAAAGAAAAACTTATTATTATTACAATGACTTATTAAAGCATTGGTTTCATGTTTGGGTCATCATCTTATAGGTCAAAGTCCCCATTGGGGACTTATAGGTTTTATATTAAGTCATTAAAGTCATTGTCCATTTAATGAGACCCTTCTTGAGCTTTTGAATCATGTAAAAAGAATTATTATTGAGTCAAATATGTTATTTGTCACCTTTCCACACCAAGTCGGCCCTTACCTGATGAAGTTGGCCTACAAGAGGACAATTCAACCCACAAAAGAGGCTATATATACAAGTGTAGTTCGATCTATTTGCTCACCAACTCAACAAGTTCGATACACAAGAAGGAAGTGTAGAAAATAGCAAAGTTCAAGGAGGAGGAAGAATTACAGAAAAAGAACAAGTCAAAATTTTGGCTTATCTCTCTCTCTTTCATACGAAGTTACTAGGTAGTTGTTGGGGTTGAAGATCAGCTGCTGGGGAGGTCAAAATTCTGGATTTTCTGAGTCAAAGATCTGCTGTTGGGAAGGTCGAAGTTTTGTTGATGGATAGGTCAAAGTTCTAATGCTATAGGGTTGAAGATCTAGATCGAAGTTGCTGGAAGGAAGGGCTGACTTGTTGATTGGAGGAAGTTTGTGTCTAGGTCAAAGAGTGTTGGACTATCTCGTCTTAACTACTGAAGGAAGAAGTTTGACTAGGTTTCCCCTAGATAGGGATTTTGCCCTGGCTGAGTGCCTACATTTTGTGTCTCTTGTTCTTGTGATCTTCATACACTCATAATCCGGGAATTTCTTGATGAAAGATAATACCATAAAGAAGTAAAAGAAGTGAATATAATTCACAAGTAATTATCAAGAAAGAGAAATCAAACCCTAATACTACTAATGCAGATTTCTCAACAACACGAAGGTAAATGATGATAAATTGAGCAAATTTGATACTATAGTAGACGAAGGAATGTTCCTTGGATACTCAACAAGAAGTAAAGCTTACAAATGCTACGATAAAAGACTATGCAAAGTTGTGAAAAGTATCGATGTAATAATATACGAAGCATGGCCAGAGAAAGAAGCAAAACAAACAAATGAGAATTTAAAAGATACAATCTACGTGGATCAAGAAGAGATTACTACAAAGGAAGAGCAAGAAGAATAAACATAGTCTCCATCCACGACAACCCTTAAATTTTTGCGAAAACATCATCTAGAGAACCAAATATTGGAGATGTTGATGCAGGTATACAAACCAGTAGAAGAATGGCCAACACACTAGGAAAAGGTAATTTGGCCATGCTATAAAAAATAGAGGCAAAGGATTTTGCACAAGCTAGTAAGGACTAACATTGGGCGAATTCTATGGAAGAAGAATTGAATCAAATTGAGAAACATGGAACTTGAGAACTTGTGCCATGACTAAAAGATAAAAATGTGATTGAGACTAAGTGGGTACTCAAAAATAAGATTAATGGAGGATAAATTATCATAAACTAGGCAAGACTTGTTTGTAATGGCTATGCACAAATTGAAGGAATTGACTTCGAAGAAACTTTTGCTCCAGTTGTTAGATTTGAAGCAATAATAACGTTTTTGTCATGTGTGTGTTTGAAAGGCTTCAAAGTTTATTAGATGGATGTTAAATTAGCGTTTTTAAATGGAGATTTAAAGGAAGAAGTATACATCGAACAACCAAAGGGTTTTGACTTGGAGCTTGGTATGCTATGCTGGACCATTATCTTCAACAATAAGGCTTCAAAAGAGGGGTTGCTTAGACCAATCTCTATGTCAAGATGGAAAAGGACAA
Organism: Pinus taeda; assembly: GCA_000404065.3. Taxonomy (NCBI): domain Eukaryota; kingdom Viridiplantae; phylum Streptophyta; class Pinopsida; order Pinales; family Pinaceae; genus Pinus; species Pinus taeda. Next base: position 40,093 of record APFE030081720.1, on the reverse strand, counting down.
CTTACTAATTACAGTTGTATATGTGGATCATCTCATTTTTGGAAGCAATAATGATGATTTGAGTCATGGATTTGCTCAGGAAATGTCAATGATTGGAGAATTATCCTACTTTAGACTAAAGGTTTCTCAAACCAACAAAGGAATATTCATTTCCCAAACCAAATACCTCAAGGAGATGCTCAAGCAATTTGGAATGAAAGAATATGCACCAGTTAGTACCCCTATGATTACTGGATGCAAGTTGAGTAAGGTTGATGAATCTCCTGAAGTCAATTAAACTCTTTACAGGTCTGTGATTGGGAGCCTACTGTACTTGACAACTTCAAGACTAGACATTGTGGGTAGTAGGAATGGTTGCAAAATTTCAATTAGCATCGAAGGAATCACATATGCAAACAATAAAGTGGATATTTCGATATTGAAAGGGCACACTCTATTTTGGGCTTTTGATATCCTAAGAGAACAAATTTCACATTAACAACATACACAGATACACAAATGTTGATTGGGTAGGTAGCATTGATGATAGAAAAAGCACCAGTGGGAGTGCATTTTTGTTAGGAGTTTGCCTTGTATTTTAGTCAAGTAGAAATAAATATCTAGTGTCTCTTTCTACAACTAAAGGAAAATGCAAAGGATATTTCGATACTAAAAAGGGCACATTCGATTTTGGGCTTTGGAATCCGAAGAGTACAAATTTCACATTGCCAATGTACACATATACACATATGTTGATTGGGTCGGCAACTTTGAGGATAGAAAAAGCACCAATGGGGGTGCATTTTTCTTGGGAGATTGCCTGGTGTTTTGGAGCAGTTGACAAGAAACATGGAGAGAATACAAACAGGGGGAGCAGTTGTTGGAAGAAGTAGATATCAAAGTATTGCCATCAATAACAAAGGGGGATATTATTGAAAATGCTTGTTATTGATGTCAAAGGATGTCCAAATGAAATATAAATAATACATAGTCAAATAACATATTTTGAGATCTTTCCAATGATATGTGGCCGCCTCCTAACTCCTCACTTTTGAGGAGAATCAAATTTTTGAATATTCTTTATACATTTTGCAAGTTACACAAGTCGGCCCAACTAGTGGACAAGATGGCCCTACCCTAGATCCCAAATGCACTATAAATAGGCGTGAGAAGTAGCATTTCCAAATCTCGCTCGAGAAAGTTCGATTATGTTTTAGCGAGCAAGAGCAGTAGATATGACCTTCATACCTCATGAGCCATTAAGTGAAGTAAAGGTGAGTTGGATAAGTCTTTTGTAAAGAATTTGCTTAGTTGTGGAAGGTTTTTTCGCATACTTTTTGAAGGTTTCTTTTGTTTTGTTTTGATTATGGTTTAAAAGGAGGCCGAGTTTTATTTCAAAAGACACCGAGTTTAGCTCTATTGAGAGGCCGAGGTTTGTTCTAGAGGACGAATTCTGTTCAAGCCGAGAGGTTTGTTTTAAGAAATTGAAATTTGTTTTGTCTTGTTGAGAAGCTGATGTTTGTTTTAGAGGCCAAGTTTTGAGCCCTAGTCGAGTTTTGTGTGCTGGTTTAAAGGAGAGGTTGAGCCCTTATCATTAATGTTGCCGAAATATATGTGACAACAAATTTGTCAAGGTCAAGTACAAGTTGCTAGATTGAAGCCCGCAAATTTGTAAGTTGGTGCTTATAGAGGATTAGTGTCCTTATCTTCTTGACAAGTTGGAGCTTGTAATTTTTTAAGTTGTGCTTACAAAGGATTGGTGTTCTCACAAGTGGTTGTAATAAAATTGAAAGACTGTTTGCAAAGCATTCAAGTTTCAAGTTTGAATTTTCATTTTAGTCTTAGTGTCTATACATTGTGTTGATGATTGATTATGTGATGAGGTTTTATTTTTAAGATTTAAAGTGAAAATAATTAAAATCTAAGTGATACTGATTCACCCCCATGCCCCCTTCTTAGTATCATTGTGTATTTCCAACATAGGGTTCGCTGATCTTGGACCTTGAGGTTTGAAGTTTCGCAAACCTCAAAAAAATGTTTAGTTTTGTTCCAGGTTTGCTTTCGTTTGTTTGGTTTGGTAATGGTAGCAAATATTGTTACATTCTATATGTTGAGAAGGTAGGTAGAAGCATTTGGGCCAAGATTGTTTTGCACAATAGTCCTGCTCGGGATTGGCCCTCTGTTACTTAACCATATATAGAGAATTCATGGAGGAATCAATCTTTTCGCATGTTCCATCATTTCTCTTTAGTTTAGTATGCAGGAGAGCAACAAATTGGATGTAAGGTGATGTGATTGTTGGGATTAATTAGAGATTGGTCAAGGAAGATTTTTGAATTTGAATTGAACCTAATTGTTCGATAACAAGATTTCAAAGTCAAACACGGTAAATGTACTTCTATCAACAAAAGAACTTGAAATCCATAACTTATTTTATGATCGAGAGATTTGATTGCCTCGCGAACCTAATCTTGTTGGTTTTGGAGACTCTAGATCTTGAGCTTCTTTTGAGTTGCAATTGTTGCAACCTTCCTTTCCGATGCAAATCTTTTGACCTTCCTTTCCTAATTCACAAAATTCTCTTTGACATGTGTTGATTATTTATTATTGAAAGTTTTTATTTGTGCTTGAATTCTCTTGTGGTATAGGAAACTAGGGCTTTTTTGGTGTGCGGTGAAATTCTATTGATTCTTTGTGTAATGAGTCTTTCCCTTTGATATAAGGTTTTCATGTTTTGTTTGAGCCCCTATTTTGTATTTTTTTGGGAAAATGCTTTCCGCATCCTATCCCATTGTCTTCGTTGTCTATTTTGGTTATTTGGCTTCTTGGGGGTTGGGGGGAGGGGAAGCCGTCTCCAGTCTCCTTGTTACTAAGTTTCCAGTTCAAAGAATGACCGATCTCTTCTCTAAGGGCAATGAAGCACCCATTCACATCTGACATGGTAAGAGGATTGAAAAGCTTCACTAAATGCCTAGAACAACAGATTGACATCATAATTTTTGAATGAAGAGGTAGAGACTTTGGGGAACAAGATAGCAAGTGGTATTTTTAGCATGTGACAAATCTCACTGCCTTTTCCAAGATAACTAGAAATTCACCCCTACAAATTGTCCTTCCTGCCTTTCCAATGAAGTATTTTTTGTCACATTGACATTTCTTTATTGTCGCTTTGTCCATTGCCATGGCATTCCCTCATCATGGGGATTATTTGGATGTTGGGTTTTGAAAAGAATAATCTTATGTCGCATGGTATGAATCATTTATTGAAAGCATTTGGGCCACTTCATTGAAGTGGCGATGCACATTGTATTCATCAACTTATCCTCCATTGGGACCCCCCCCCTGCTTGTTTGCTTACTATGGGTTGTGAGCTAGAACCTTAGTCAATGAGATTGATGAACTTGAAGCTTCAAGTTTGAACTTAGTTGAACTTCAAGCAAATATTTAATGTTTACCAAACCTCAAGCCGAATTGAATGTCAAACTTAATGAAGAATTATTTTTGCGAATAAGTTTTTGGAGTTTGTTCAAATTGGATCAAATTAAACTGGGGGAATATTTTTATTTATATGACTGACTGTGGGGTCAGTTCTAATTTTTTTTTTTTGAAACTAAAAATGGAAAAACCCAAAATTCTCCACTAGTTTCACTTTGTAGCTCATGTTGATCTCTGTCTATCATAGCTCGAATCTTTCTCCAAACTTCAATTATGGTCATCGTTCAACTCTCTCTAATAATAGTGCATGATTTACTCTCATACTGGTGCACAATTTATAGCCTATAGGAAGGGACCTCTCATACATAACTTCGGCATCGATTGCAGTCTTGACTCTCTGCTTGGCAACACTTCAAAGTTCCTGTCGCATGGTTATATTTATCATATTTATTTATTCATATTCTCATATATATTTATTTATCATATTTATTTCATATTTGTAGTGTTACTTGGGGATGTGCTCCTTAGCTTGTGCACTCATTGTTGGGGGCACTTGGTGAAACATTTCTTCATGCCACCCTTTTTGAAAAATTCCATGAAAGACATGATGTAATGTTTTGCTAGTGTGGAAGTAGTGTTCCGTTGAAAAATATGTTGTGTGTGCCTTACAAAAATTGGGACTTTTTGTTGCCCCCTTGTCAATTTTTTTTTAAGAAAAGACAAAAGCTACAATTGTTTAGTGGTGATTTCTTCTATCTAGTAGTGTGGAGGTAGGAATCACTTAGGGTCAAATTTGTTAGCAGTTTTTTTTTGTTATTTCTTGGGTTTTTTGTTTTTACTTCATGCTTATCATTTCCAGCCTTTAAACTTAGGGATGGCCCCTTTATGCTAGGGATTGATGTACACTGCCCCCCTGTGATGTTTCTTAAAATTTGGGTGGTGTCTCCACATGTCCCCAAAGTGTGTTTCTCCGCTCCTGCATCCCCGTATCTTGGAAACTTTGTAAACATTGCATATTTATTATATGCACATATATCTATTTAGCATATTTATTTACATTGTTCATGTCTTTATTTATTATATGTATCATATTTATTTCGTTTTATCATTTATCTTCTATGAATTTTTAGCATATTTCATTGAATTTTTATCATATTTCTTTGAATTTTTATAATAATAGGAAGGCACCCCCCTCCATAAATACATAAATAAATTTGAGCCTGTAGCCACCTAGGAGGAAACACATATCTGTAACAATTAGGCTCTCACATATGTGATATATCTTTAAATTTTAAAATTTAGAGTTTTTTGAAATTAATTTTCAAAATTTACGCTATTGAATTTTTTGCTGAACTTAACATCTCTGAAATCAAACACGAACTTGAAACAGGTGACTTAGGCTAGATCCATGAGATTCAGGTTATGACGTGGGCATAATGTTTTCCGTCACCAAGTTCCCAATCTCATCTAGTCTATCCCGATCCTCTGCATTGGTCTATTTGATTAATAAAGGTTCCCATCCCAAGTGATCTTGAGCATCAATGGTATAAGTTTTTTGTTTTGTTTTAAATTTTAAGGTTTTTTCAATAACTGGGCAAATCATAAGTAAAACTCTACAGCAAAGATTGCATCAGATATCATTCTATAGTACCAGAGTTTGAAAATTGCAATTACATAACCCATAAAAAATCCTACTACAAGCCCAAAATGAAGATCGACTTTGTCCTTGTACGAAATTATCCAGTGCTCCTTGATGGTATATATTCTGTAAGATATACTTAATAATCTAACAGTACTGAAAAACATGAAAGCTAACAAAAAGCATAATAGCTGGCAGCATCATACAAACCTGTACTTGCTGGATCATTTTGCCGATTCATAGGTACCATCTCCTTGTCAAACTAGTGCACAGTTTCTTCTGCCTTGAACTCTCCCCTGGATGAGTTAACTGAAAGCCTTTGGTTTGAGGCCATAGACTGGTCACCCCTATGCGAAGCGAGTACCAAATTTCGAAGGAGATTGCATTTAGCTTCCAGAACTGCCAACTTTTTTTTCAATTATACCAAAGATCCAGGGATTTCTGTTGCCTGTGTTGTAATCTGATATTCAATTTCACGAGTTTTTGAAGCAAGATTATAAATTGAAGACCTATTGCTGTGGACATGCTTCCCATGTCTTCTTACGACACAACATATTTCTTGTAATTCCCTGGAGTCTATTTGATGCTGTGTATGACCAATTGCTTTTGCAAATGAAATGTACTGTACCCTGCCTACAATACCCATGCCACTTAAATTCTGGACACTTCACAATTCTCTGTTCCAGAATAGAGTGCTGACAGGTGCTGACAGTTCTTCCCAAAGCTCAGAGTCAAATGCTGCCGAATCCCAGGAGCCACATACTGGTCTTGCCAGTTGATTCTAAGTTTGATGCCGGCCTGGAATCTTCTAAATCTCTGCAAGCTAATAATCCACTAAAGGGGTGGCTCTCCTGGAAGATCCCTGGCACAAAGTAGTAATCCAAAGTACAAACGAAACACAAGAAGATCTGTTACCTGGCAGAGAGGCTGGACATACCTGTCAGACAATGATACCATTATCCCATGGTGAGCCAGAGGAATTAGAGACAACAGGTGATAAATATGTGACTTAAATGCATGGAGCATACGAGTAAGGGACTCCTTTCCCTTCACATTACAGATTGTATCTTTGTTGATTTCGTTTAGATTGCATGCCAGTGATGGTTTATGAAATTCATTGTAGCTTGCCATGTGATGGGTTAAAAGTCAAAACCATTAAATGTGTCTTGGCACTATTCATTGATTATGGGATGGATTGTTGATATAACGTGCCATTGGATGATTGGACACAAACTGCTGCTGTTTTAGAGTTGAGCCAAAGACAGCTCTCTGGTCTGCTTATCGGTTGTTTTCCCAAAAGACATGATAGAATTTGATGGAGGAAAAGGAGCTCACTTCTTGTTTACTTTGTTCCAGAATTGAAGCTAGAGGACTTTCAACATGCTCTGAATTGTAGACGATGTGATGGATAATAGTCTTGGGGTCTCCTATCACTATAATCGATTGCATGCCAATGCCTTCGCTATTTTGAGTCCTTGTCATGGAGCCTAAGCTTCTGCTCTGTTGTTGGAAATGATGCCATAGTGCCAGTGGTGATCGTATAAGTTACTGTCAATAACAGTTGCCTTTCACTGGTGCCAACTTGCCTTTGATTAAAATTTTGCCTCTCTTTGTATTTGTGCTTGGCTGCAAAGGCTTGTTCTGTGTAGCTCTTACAATTGTAGATTTTTTCATTGATAGCTAATACAGGAGTACTCTGAGTTCATTAACATGAACATCAAATAAGTTAGTTCTGGCTGGCTAACTAAGACTTGCAACGGATATCCTAAATAAACTAGGTAGATTGTTATTGTGTGTTTAAAATTTAAATTTAAAGAAAACATAGTACTGGAATCTCCTAGGGAAGGTGCCAAACCACTGATTCACCAAACCAGAATCACTGAATCTCCAAACCATTTTGGAACTGTTTCCTGCCTGTAAATAGAAACAGTTTGACGTGTGATGGATCCATTTCCAGGAAGAGGAAACAAATCCTTTTTCAAACAAAAAGGTCAATGGAATATAAAAAAGCAAAACCCCATGTGAAAATGAAGGGCATATGGTGGGAAAGGCGATGAATTAGGGGTTCACATTCACAGAAAGTAAACCCAAACCTTATAAAACCAAAACTTAAACCTCCATGATGTCATTTTTCACTTTCAAACTATGAGAGGTTGAGACCTGAGACCTCTAACAGTAACATAGATTTGGAGGGCATTAGCACAGTGACAGTCACATTGTAACCAGAGAGATTTGAACAGTGGATTGTGCATAGCAGCATTCTCACTTGGACCTGGGTTCAAATGTCTGTTGTGATGCATTGACTTGATTAACTTAGCTGATTGTATTCATGTGGGTGGATGTCTCATTAACTAGATACCGTCAGAAAGTAGTTATTTATTTATTTATTTCTGGTATTGCATTGCATGTTTCTGTCATATCTAAATTCTTGCTATATTGTTTCTGTTTGTAGGATCTATACATCCATGTTGGTTGGCCTTTGTACCGAAAATATGGACATGCTTTTGAGGTATGTCACGCTACTTCCGTTCCATTTCTAATTTTTTTCTCCTCTATGTGATACAATATATTGTAACTTATATCTGATTTATAGGCACTCTAATTGTGGCAGGCATTTAAGGTGATAGTTACAGATCCAGATTCAGTCTTGAATTTGCTAACCAGGGAAGTCAAAGAGATAGGCCCTGATGGACAAGAGGTTGGTTCTTAAAATATCGATGGTTTTTTATTGTTGGGTGATTTGTTCTTCAATTTTATTCGCAATTTACTAAACAAACATGTTTTCAGGTGACAAAAGTGGTACCAGCTATGTCAGATGAGGTTAAAGAATCATTAGTAAAAAATATTAGAAGAAGAATGACACCACAACCTTTGAAAATCCGAGCAGACATTGAGATGAAGTGTTTTCAATTTGATGGTGTGCTTCACATCAAGGTAAAGGGTATCACTATCAATGTCTAGCGTAGAAGATAAAATACATGCTTATCGGAATTTGCTATCTTAAGATTTCATGATTACTAGGAGGAGATGCATTTCATGAAATTTTCATTTGGTTGGATAATTGGTAATCACTTTAAAGTTAGGATTGAACGTACTAGTGTTGCATCAATTATGGTTAGATAGTCCTTCGTATGTGTGTTTTTATTTTTTTTGTTTTACATATCTTTACAGGAGGCAATGAGAAAGGCTGAAGCTGCTGGTAATGATGACTGCCCAGTCAAGATCAAATTGGTTGCTCCACCTCTCTATGTGCTTACTACTCAAACTCTTGACAAGGTCTGTTTCAAATTCATTGAATAAAGACTTCAGTAGTTATGATCTTAAACAGTGGTTGAGTTAAAACATGCATTACTGATCAGCTTTGTTGTGTTGATGCTTTGTCATTTAGTGCATTAGTCTATTTTGCTAGTAGTGCTAATTCTTTTTGATGAATGGGAAAACTAAAATATTGCAAGCTTTCTGGGGCAAACTTCAATGTGTAGTGTTTTTGTCCATCCCAGTGTTATGTTTATCAGTGATACTTCACCCATATCATAATATATTGGGAGTCATTCCTGAAGCTGATGATATTGGCGATAATTATTGTGATAATTTCATCTCTTGAAATTGTTGCAATAATTTCAAAATATTGTGATAATTTCAGTAATTATTGTGAGTTGATGGAAATTATCAACCTGTCCGCAACAATCTTGCCTTTTAGCCAGATTCTTGGTTTTTTAACTCACTTTGCCAAAGTGAGTTAGGGAATTTGAGTTCTGAGGATACTACCATTTTCCATCAAGTAAACAAGGGGAAATTTTATGTTTTCATTGCGGTGATTCATTTCATAAGATACATTTATTTTTGTTTTGATGTCATTTTGTGCCATCCTGTCAGGATTTGTCATTGTGACTCAGAACAGATATTATATTTCAGTATTGATGTGTGACATACCACTTGACATTTTATATATCGGTTTTATTTTCATACAGATGTAGCAATGTGTTTGTTTGATGTTGTTGTTGCTTTAAAAAATTAAATGTTGAAAAAATTGAAAATTGATTATGATTTTTTGTTTTGTTTTGTTTTTAATCTATATATTTTTTTATAAAGTATATTTTCCAAGATTTTTTCCAACATTGCCCATAATATATATTCTGGACTCTTGGCAATGAATTTTCCATAACCATAAATATAAGATTGGTCCGGCCCTTGGATGTGTGTGTTGTATGATCAAATTGATTTTTATATTCTCGGTGTAAGTTATAGATGAGTACATTTGTTACTTTGTGGAGGATCTTGGGAATGAGACTGTATATAGAAGTGACATTGTGTCACAAATAGAGCTGTCAACCTGTTAATAAAATCAACTTGAACCCATCCTCACCACTGGAGATTGTATCCCCTGGATTTCCCTGTTCTTGGAATTTGGGACTACAGGGGACATTCTCAGGGACACAGTGGATGCTCCCCACTTCTGCTAAATGTTTCCCTTGAAAACAAGGTTGTCTGTGAGACGTTGTCTGCATAGCAAGGATGCCCCAGATATCCCCGAGATGGTTTTGGGGACGGCTGGACATCCTCTATCACAATTGGTGCCCATGTAGCACTGGTTATTCAAAATAAAGCACTGACTGTTTCAACTTGTAGACCATGACAAATTTGATCTGTGTAGTGCATGGCAGAAGACTCAATTTGTTTTTGTAATGGGGGACAATGGCAACAAAGTATTGACTCACATGTTAGGTTGGTTCTTGTACCATATTTCTATTCTTTTCATCAGGGTTTTAGTATCCACTCAGACAGGGTACATTGGACATATTACTTAAGAATTCCCATTTGGATTTATCTGTATTATAATTATAGTCTTATGTTTTAGAATCCTTTTTTTTCCCTTTTTTTAATATTTGTTTTAGTTTCTTAATTTTGTTCCATTCCCAGCACTCTGTATCTTCTCCATGTCTTGAAACCTGCCCCTCCATCCCTCGTCACTGAATATTTGTGCAGCATAGAATAAATTATAGCATGATTTATACATACACTCTCACCTGCAATCATTCTTAGACCTGAGAAGTTAAATTGATTTGAACATCTTTGTTCATAGCTGTGTTGTTTGTAGGACTTGCTTATGCTTTTGACTGGTGATCAACGGAAATTTGTGGTCTGCTAAACATCTTTTTGAGTAATGTGGTTTGTAGATTGCATATCAATTCTCTTTGAGAGTGTTTAGATGGATGATTGACACTGTTAAGATCTATGTTACTAGGATTCAGATACAGATACGGATACGGATCTGCTAGTTTTTTGAAAAATCCAAGATCCGGATACAACAAGGATATGTCACGTACAATATATATATATATATATATAATAATATATTTTTAAAATTAAAAAAAACACTTTAGAGCAAAAAAATCAAATACTCATGAAACCATCAAACACTTTTAGAACATTGAATGATAAATATGAAGATTGAAGCACTGAAATGATGCATCGTCCTTCATATAAAGTAACAAAAGGGATCGTGATTCATAATATCATAAATGATAATAGTAAATACGTTTACATATCCTCAAATGGATCTATATCATTTGCATATTGCAACTCTACATTATGAATAGATGATGGGGGTCTTGGAATGTAGGAAGTTGCATCAGTAGGTTGGAGTGGCGGTGGAACAATATCCTCAAGTAGGTTGAGGTGAGTCATGGCATTCGGTGTCAGGGTCAAGTCACAGAGATCTCAGGCTCCACATCCCACATCCTGCTCGAATCTTTTTTATACTCTGGTTCAACATTTGATAGAAGACGGAGGTTGGAATGAACATAAACAAGGTCCTCAATCTTTGCCGCTCCCAGTCTGTTTCGCTTCACTGAATGGATAAAGCCATATGTACGCCAATTCCTCTCAGCTGATGAGGAACTAGCAACCTGTGATAACAACCTGGTGGCTAGAGTAGAGAGATGAATGCTATCCCCACCATGGAAGCCCCACCAAGTAATAGGATCAAGATGCCCTCGTTCATCCATGGTTACTAGATCTGAAAAACTACCAGTAGACTGTACAAACCGTCCAAATTCTTTGAGGATTTGCATTGCAACTCCCATATGTCTATAAAATTTCCTCAAAGCTGTCTTCTATCGTTGTACTACTTTAGGATCTTTGTTTGGTGTTGTTCTACCAGGTAAAGACAAATTTTAGAATGATAGTATTTAGGGTGCAATGCATATGCCAAAATGTGTAATGGTGTGGTCATTTTGTTCCACCTTTCTGTAACTATGCCCTTCACTAAATAATAGAATGTTTCATAAGGTTCATTTTCACTTGCCTAGAGAATTTCTTTTATCCTTTCCAACATACTACTTATGTTTTCATAATCTTCCCCCAAGCAAGGTGTATCTGTATCAAATGCCCTCGTCAAGGTCAAGATTGGTTCAATGAACTAACTGTAGAAGATATTGGACCTTGTCTCACCATGCATCATCAAGAATGAAGGACTTGATTTTTGCCCTCTATCAGAAGTGGAAGTCCTCCATGATTCCCAAAGAGGGTCAATGACCATTGCTTGTAGTGCTTGTCTCATCTCCACAATTCTTTTTATGACGAGGGTGTGACAGACAAAACGAGTCTCAACAACCTACAAGTTTCAAAAAGTCAAATCTCAAATGAGAAACCATATATAAATTTGTAATTAAAAATAAGAATGTCCAATAAAAATAGTATTGATTAAAAAAAAGTACCTCCAGTAGCTCCAACTTTGCAAAACCTCGATAAATGGCTTGGGACATTGAATGATTTGTTATGAACATTTGAACTTCTTTTGATGCTACATATATTTCATTAATCCATTCAATCTCACCAATCTTGGCAAGCATAAGGTTCAATGAATATACTGCACATGGAGTCCAAAAGATGTAATCATATGGACCCTCCACAATCAAACCTGCAGTTTTATAAACCTGTGCATTGTCCGTAATTACTTGGACAACATTATGTGGCCCCACACATTCTATTGCATCAATAAGAATTGTGGATATGAAAGATGCATCTTTCTCTATTCCACTGCAATCAACAACCTTAAAAAACATTGCCCCTTGGGGGCATACTGCAACAACATTAATTAATGGACGGTTTCTTTAGTCTTTCCATCCATCAGAAATGATGGACACAACTATTTCTGCCCATGTATCTCAGATTGTCTCTCTGATGTTAACAAAGTAGTGTGGACCTTTTCATATCCAAGGCTTTTGTACCCTTTTGGCGCTTCATTAACAACCTTAATCCTTTGTTGCCAATAAGGGGAACGCACCAAATTGAATGCTAGCCCATTTGCATAGTGCTTGTCTCATCTCCACAGTTCTTTTTATGACGAGGGTGTGACAGACAAAACGAGTCTCAACAACCTACAAGTTTCAAAAAGTCAAATCTCAAATGAGAAACCATATATAAATTTGTAATTAAAAGTAAGAATGTCCAATAAAAATAGTATTGATTAAAAAAAAGTACCTCCAGTAGCTCCAACTTTGCAAAACCTCGATAAATGGCTTGGGACATTGAATGATTTGTTATGAACATTTGAACTTCTTTTGATGCTACATATATTTCATTAATCCATTCAATCTCACCAATCTTGGCAAGCATAAGGTTCAATGAATATACTGCACATGGAATCCAAAAGATGTAATCATATGGACCCTCCACAATCAAACCTGCAGTTTTATAAACCTGTGCATTGTCCGTAATTACTTGGACAACATTATGTGGCCCCACACATTCTATTGCATCAATAAGAATTGTGGATATGAAAGATGCATCTTTCTCTATTCCACTTCAATCAACAACCTTCAAAAACATTGCCCCTTGGGGGCATACTGCAACAACATTAATTAATGGACGGTTTCTTTAGTCTTTCCATCCATCAGAAATGATGGACACAACTATTTCTGCCCATGTATCTCAGATTGTCTCTCTGATGTTAACAAAGTAGTGCGGACCTTTTCATATCCAAGGCTTTTTGTTAAATTGGCAACTAGGGCCAAACTCCATGTGGGTCAGCTTATTTATGGCAGCTGATATTTTTATTGGATCCCTCTCATCGAGAGGTGTAGGATCGATCTAAAGATCATCCGATTCCGATAAGTATTTATGGAGATATGAATTTATTTTGTTTATATAATTATTATTAAGCCGACCAACATCTTGAGTAGGCTAAGAAGCCCAATAGACGTGTCTATTCACCATCTACGTTTTAGTATAAATTAGTGAGGATTTGAAGTCATTTGTACACATTCTTGAAGTGATCTCCTCCTCTCCACGTCTTGGGTTTTTGGAGAAGGAGAGACACCAAAAGAATATGATGCCCTAGCTGATCCAACGCAGTTTTTGGAGACCTTATACGCTATATGCTGTACATGGATTACATGCAGTTCATGAAGACATAATGTGATGCCCTAATCTGCTACCCTAAGCCGCAGTAAAAGGAGGAAGGTGAGCCGCAGTAAATGCTGTTAATGGAGGCCCTAATACGCTGTCATAACAACCCTAAAATGGAGGCCCTAATATGCTGTTCTAAGCAGCCCTAAACGCAGTTAATGAATGCCCTGATACGCTGTCCTAACAGCCCTAATATGGAGGCCCTAATACGCTGCCTGTAGCAGCCTAAACGCAGTCATACTACACTGTTTTGGAAGAGTTTAGGACAGTCCTTAGACGCAGCAACAAGGAGACTAAGCCGCAGCCTATACATAGCCAAATGCAGCCCAAAGATTATGACTGGATGCCCTAGCAGCAACAAGAAGAGATAGCAAGGCAATGCCACTTCAGGACAGCATGGAGAGCTTAGATCAGAGGCCAAGTTGCTGTTGAAGAGCAGAATAGTATGAGGACTGTTTGAGGGTGCAAACAGGTCCTGAACAGGGCTGTCTCAAGGATCAAGAAGCTGTGTGTATGACCAGCCTAAAATCAAGATAGTTTGGACTGCAATCAAGGGGTTTTGAAGTGAGCTGTAGATGACAGCTATACTTTGATAGGCAGCAGGCCTTATCACGTCAGATCAAGAGACAACGTGGATAGGCATGGGGCAGATCTGTGCACAGTATTGTGATGCATGGGTAGCACAATGATATATGGAACATGGACAGCATTATGGTGAATGTAATCATAAGTATAGGCAGCTTGATGATGAATGACACCATGGAAGATGCAGCAAGATGAGACAGCATGATGGTGCAACACAATCAGGGGCTGCAAATGGACGAGATGCAGAACGATGATAGGTGAAGGAGTCACCTTGAGAATCAGTTGAAGCAGAATGTCTTCAACTGATCTCATCATGATACGAAATGATCTATGCTAGATCTAGATAAGTCAAAGTATTGACTTCTGTTGTAAATGTACTCTCTCTCTCTTTCTCTGCTGAACTTTGAAGATAAAAGAAGATTTGATCAAAGGGTTTCCCCACACATTGTGGGGTTTGTCCCTGGCTCGCGCCATATCTTGTGTCCTCTTGTCTTGGCTTGTCTTCTGCGTTTTGTACTTATGTTCTATCTGCAGTTTATCGTAATGCTAATGTGATTGCTAACTGTGAAAATTTAAATAAATTGCTCTAGCATAGAACATACCTAAAATTAACACTTTTGTACCCTTTTGGCGCTTCATTAACAACCTTAATCTTTTGTTGCCAATAAGGGGAACACACCAAATTGAATGCTAGCCCATTTGCATAGATGCAACAAGCTACATGTTCATTGACTATGTTTCTACCTTGATTATTGAAAGTTGCTTCAAGAGGGCCTTTTATTAGTTGTGGCAGCAGACTTAGATGGCAATGGAGGCCTAGTTCTAGAGCTTTGCATAGGTGTTTTCCCTTAGCAAACTTCCTATCAACAATTTCTTGCAAAGATGCATAGAATTTCATTTTTTCAGGACTCAAACCTTGGCGAGGTTTGCCATCTGCATGTTTTGGCCTGGTGCATACTTGCACCCCTGTGTTAGTTTGACTAGTGAGATGGGCCTTCAGTTTAGTATATGAGCCATTTTTGATATCTTGACATTCATTGCACTTCCATTTAAATAAACCACCTCCAGGATTTTTCCCAGTGATCTCCACAGACTGCCATAGAGGAGATTTTGGATCTGTTTTGATGATTTCCTCTTCACTCTGCTCATGTTGTGATGGTTCCATAGCAATAATGGTCTATAGAGGTTACCTTACTGCATATACAATTCAAATTATAATGTATTAAATTATTAATTTTACATCAATACACAATTAAAAATTAAAATACACTTCATATAACACATGATATGTTATAACTTATCATAAATAAGGTCATGATATAATGATAATAATAAAATTATAAATATACTTTCAATAAAATTATAAATAAGGGCATATGCCTCTTCCATCGATCTAGACTCTACAGCATAAATCAAATGGAAGTCTGACCTTCATAACAGCTGATGGGCATTACAAGACATAATGATAAACTTGACCTTTTAAGTTTTAAATTTAAATAGCTTGCTGGCAAAACTCAGGACTATACATTATAACAGCTAATGTGTATAATTTATTAATTTATATGGCTGAGATTAACTGGTTTACTGCCCAACACAAGCCAGAAGAACCATACAAAGACAGTGCTTATTGTTACCAAAAAGGCTAAAGCTGCAGGTTTGTAAACTTAAGGTCATTAAGTAGAAAATTAAAGCTGCAAATTTCGGACAACAGTCACCTTAACTCGGCGCTTACAAACAAATACATTACCAAAAAAAAATAATAATATACTCTACGATTGTTCCTCACAACAACTAACCGTATATTATGACTATTAAAGCATACATTCGAATCTAGTCGAATTATATGATGGTCATAAGTTATATTGATGACTGAAGGAAAAAATATAAATGTAGATATGGTCACTATAGGCTATCTATCTGAGAATACTGGAAGCCATTGTCGTTTTTAAGTTTCAATAATAATTATACGGTACCAAACAATTATATACATACCCAAAAAATGAAAATTAAAATTTGCAGAATTCAACGCTCAGAATCCTACCTTGGTCAGTCGAGCCAAACATCGAAATAAACGCTGGCCAAAGTTGCGATTTAATTCAGCAGATAGCCGGTCAAATGCACACCTTTTCACTCGGAAATATGCCGCTGTCATGCCAAAGTTGACTTCATCGTGCCTGGTTCAAAGGCCAAATAGTAAACTTCACCGTGCCTGTTTCAAAGGCCAAATAGTAAACTTCACCATGCCTGTGACAAACCGAGTTCACTCTAAACTGTGACTGCGACTGGACGACGAGTTCACTCCACAAGAAAAGTTGAATATCGAAAACGAGTTCACCTGTTCGGCCTGTTGAACAAATAGGGACCACCGCGCCGCTTTTTAAAGTTTGCTGCCCGCATAAAAGTTAAAAACCTAAATTACCAAACTTAATTTCTCATTTCCGATGTTCTCTGCGATTTCGAATTTCCACTTTTCGGATTTTCCACTTTTCATTCAGGCGTTTCCAACAATGAGGGGTTACTTACTGTATGGATAGGCATCTGACAGCAAGATCTGTTTCCGTGCAAATCTGATCCACCAGGTGCCGTTTTTTGCCGTATTCCAGTGGATCTGGATCAGATCCGCAGATCCGCCTATCTACCCTCTCCCACTACCGGATCTGGTAACATAGTTTAAAATTTGTTAAATTTGGCAACTAGGGCCAAAGTCCACCTTGGACAGATGATATTTTTATTGGATTCCTCTTTCTGAGAGTGTATGATTGATATAAAGATCATCTCATTCTGACATGTACAAATGGAATTATGAATTTATTTCATTTATGGACAAATTGTCAAGGTTGGCCAGCAAACTAATGTAGGCTCAGAAGCCCAAAAGACATGTCTTTTCATCTTCAACGTTGCATATAAATAGAAGGTGCATCTACCTCATTTGGACATCATTCATTCTCACACATCTCTCTCTCTTCATCTGATTGGGTCGTACAAGGCAGCCTTCTCCTTCTCCACACGGGCGAAATTTGACTGCGATTTTCTGTTTCCAGCGTTGACCAAGTTGCAGGAAGTTTGACCAGCGTTGACCTTGTTTGACTGCGATTTTTGTGGTATTATTTCTGTTTGGGCAGACCGCATTCTTTGGCACAGAAACCAAGATTTTCTGTGCTGTTTGACCAGCATTGACCGCAGCAAGTTTGACTACAGGTCTGACTCTGCGTTGACTGAGTTTGACTGATATTTTCAGGACTGTTTTGGGCTGATTTGGACTTTTCTTGGAGGTCAAATTGACTGGGGTTGACCGAGTTGATTTGGAGGAGTATTTCTGCTGGTTTGACCAGCGTTGACTTTCTGGTTAGGGCATCCTGTTGACTGCAGTTTTACTGTGTTTGGGCAAGTGAATTTTGTATATTGTACTCTCTCTCTGCTGAAATTTTGAAGAATAATTAGAAGACTTGATCAAAGGGTTTCCCCACATTGGGGGTTTTCCCTAGCATCTGCCAAATATTGTGTCCTCTTGTCTTGGCTTGTCATCTGCGTTTTATTTATGTTCTATCTGCATTTACTATCATGTTAATGATTGCAAATCTGGAAATTGATTTTGGCTAAGAAGAAAAATGAAGTAAATTGCTCTTAAGCATAGAACATACCAATGTTATCTAAAATTAACAAACTCTCTATTGCAACAACGTAGGTAAGTTAATTCCTTATGATTTTCTTATTGAAAAATTA
Source organism: Pinus taeda (assembly GCA_000404065.3). Taxonomy (NCBI): domain Eukaryota; kingdom Viridiplantae; phylum Streptophyta; class Pinopsida; order Pinales; family Pinaceae; genus Pinus; species Pinus taeda. Next base: position 22,320 of record APFE030081720.1, on the reverse strand, counting down.
ATTTAGACTGAATTTTTCAGCTCATAGAATAAAGTACACTTGCTGGAAATTTAACTGGAAATAAAAAATCAGCGGAAGCTACAGGAAACTAATCTCCAAAATACACAGAAATTTCTGCCCTTCGAATATCAGCTTTTCATTAAAATTACTCCAAGCTTACAAGGGGCTCCCAAATTTGGAAAAAGTCCATTGAGAAAACAATAAAAGAATTACACCAAAACCTGTCCGTTTTGGTCCACTGTACAGCCTGCATGTTGCTGCCAAGCCCTGCTGTAAAAGCCCTCCCGCTCTTCTCTTTTGCTGGGTTATATGGCCTCTTGAAGTTGCTTCTGCACCTGCTGTGTACAGCCCCTTCAATTTTTGAGAATTGTATTAATCTCTTTTTGCTGCTCACATTGTTTCCTCTCTCTCCTTTGGACTTGCACATCGAGTGAAAATCCTTTTTCATGATTTTCACTCTCTCACTCATGTTTTTCTAACACTTTGTGTATCACACTCTGCATCTTTTTCTTTCACTTTGTCTTTCTTTTATAACATCGCGTTGACGACCATGTTTCCATAATTCTAATATGTCAATGAGATTGATGGTTGAGATTAAATCCTAATTAACAGTGGAGATTTAAATTGTGTTGATGGACCATGTTTCCATAATTCTAATCCCTCAATGAGTTTGATGGTTGAGATTAAATCCCAATTAACAGTGGAGATTATATTTAAATTGGTAATATAATACTTCACATTTTATTAGACATTAATCAACTCACTATAAAAAAACTCTTGAGTTTAACAGTTAACTTCAATCAAATTGAATTACAAAATTGAAAGGACATTTTTAGAAAGGACCTTTTTGGACAGCCTTCACACGTCCGACACCAGACTTGTGTGGAAGTTCCTGTCCAATGCTACAACCGTCAATAACACCTTTGAGTACTGTTGCTTGTAAAATGCATTTAAATTTAAATAGAAATAAAGATTTTCATCGAGCAATGATGATAATCTGAGAACTAATATTCTGCTCTTCCTAAAGGTCACCCATTCCATTCTGCGTTGTTTTTTGGTCCCAGTTCTTCTTTTGGTAGTGTTGGGATCTTTTATACATCTTTCTTTTAGTTTTATTTGATCCATCTTTCCAAAGAGCATGACTTAATTTGTTACTGGTACATGATTTCTCTACATTTAATCAAAAGAAACATTTTCTGGACCATATCCTTATTGTAACGCTTCAATTAGATTGGATTTTTGGACTCAAATTTTGGGCTAATTGTTGATCTTCAGGAGCAAGGCATATCTGTACTAGATTTGGCCATCAAAGCATGTACAAAAGAAATTGAGAAGCACAAGGGCAAATTAATGGTTAAGGAAGCTCCTCGGGCGGTAAGTTCTTTACTCTCTTTGAATCATTTATTTTTACAAAATGCTCGTCATTCTCGGAAATTATGTGGAAAGTAAGGTCATTGAATACTCTAATGCTTAGAGGCATTTTTTTCTCTGGGTATGTCAATGCACGTCTTCTATCTGAGGTAGGGTCATAAGGGGTTTGGAAGCTCTCTTATATGAACTCACCCTAGTTTACTCTAGCTTGTTGGCTGCTGATGAGCAGTCTTTTGTATGTCATTGTTATTTCTGTTTTCTTATCTCTCTCACAAAATTACAGTTTTACTTACAAATACCTTCTTCGTGGTTCTCTCAGGTGAGTGAAAGAGATGACAAACTTCTTGCAGAGCACATGGCAAAACTTAATTCTCAGAACCAGGAGGTGGATGGAGATGTTGATAGTGAAGACGAGGAGGATACTGGAATGGGTGAGGTTGATGTGGATGGTCCAAGTGCATTAGCTGAATAGTAAAATGATGGTTATATGATTCTGTTATTTATACCTAATGTGTGCAAGCCAGGGTTTTGGTTTTACCATGTGCTGACTAACAGATTACCATTTGTTAACCTGTGTATACGGGATTTTTGTAGTTATGGAATCAGTTTTATATTGGTGGAATATTTGTCTGAGAGAGCAAAATCAGCACCGTTAGCTTGTGCAGAGATATTAGGAATTGTAAGAGGGTCCTATTTCCATAGCTTGGCAGATTTGCCAAAATTAGTCGTTTTATTTTACCAGTCAAGATGGTTCTAAATGCTGAATTTTCATAAAATTTGTTATTCTTATTATTATAATCATTCACCCTTTTATCTAGTCTCTAATTATAGGAGGCTATCTATCTAACTCCACATGGTTATTGCATTTTCTCTTTATCTTTTATTGTGTATAAACCTGGCACTGTTTTTTTTTTTCACTTAAAGGGCATCAAATAAGCTGCAGTATTTGTTGGTACAACTGTCAGTTTTATATGGTTGAATATCACTTCGATACTGGCTCATATGTCACATCGATATCAAAGAAAAAGTCTTAGAGAACAGAATAAATACCATGATTCGTTTATACATTCTTGATCATGTTGTAGTTAGGATCAGTTATTGTACTACTAAATGTATTATAACATAGTTCGTTATCCATTTTATTTCTGTTCAGGCATTTTCTTCCCAATTAATGGAGGTTAAACAGAGGAATGATGAGGAAAGATTAAGGAATATTTCCAATGCAACAAATTTAAGTTATTTAGACTTGTCATCCAGTGATATTATTTTACAAAAATTTAAGTTATTTAGACTTGTCATCCAGTGATATTATTTTACAAAGATTCGGTATAAATAGTTTTATATTCTATATGAAGAATATACATGTTTAGATTTTCAAGAGACTACTTAGACAATAAGGTTCAAAGCCATTACCAGAAATATTCATTATGAACTCAACTTGTGACATGCAGAAATTGTACTTCGGTGGAAAAGATAACATCTTTCCTAACTTGCCCGGACAAAACCCAACTAACAGGAAAAACAATTAGGTTGTTACATTTGGTCTCTTAATTAAAGATAAAACTTGGATATTCTATACATCCTTGAAGCCTTGATTAGATGTTTTTGAAAATTTCCCTAGAAATCGTGCATGCAATAACACTTTTGTGTAGTATCCCTTTTGAAAATTACCCTTAGGTTGAAAATAGCACATGACAAAATTTCTATTCTAGCTAGTATCACAATATTCTTCAAATTTGCAAATAGAGATAATATTGAATGTACAAACAATGTAAACAAATAATTGATTCCACGTACGATTCATACAAATAATGCCAATTCAACAATAATATACAAATCCATAATCCTTCCAATAACACGCTATATTGTAGTTTCACAGCTAATGCTAATTGCATCAATAGAATCTATTGTTCCTATACTACTGGTTTGACCTTATAGCTAACTATGGTCCTGGCACCCTTGGTCACTTCCTTGCCTCAGATCAGTCTTGTTGGCTGCCCGAGATGTATTTGTCCTATTTGCTTTGGTCCCACTTAGCGGCTCCTACTATTCATCCTAACGCTCTGTTTATTTCTGCCACCAGCAACCTTACGAATAACAACTCAACCTTTGCTACCGCAGGGTACCTGTACAGGCTTGTAGGGTTCTTCCACAGCTCTAAATACACCCTCACTGCCTCAGAATGGGATTTCCCACTTTGCGCCCATAGTGGCGGGATCCCTCACCTCCTCGCTGCCTCAATTGCACTATTTTGTTGATTCACAGGGGGAATTCCATTCTACTCCCACCGTCAATTCAATACTAGATTAACAAAGAATTAGACAAGGAAGAATAAATTAAAATTAAAAGATTTAGTCAAACTGACTATAAATTAATAATTGGCCTTAAAAGGAAGGTAAGGGGAACGTGAATAATAATGACATTATTTTTTTTATCAATTTATTAATATTAGAGGGGAAGGTCAACTTATTTTGTTATTAATTTATTAATATTAGAGGGAAAGGTCAACTTGGAATAAACAAGACTATTTATAAGAAAACAAATACTAAAATTAACAAAGAATTAAATCAATTCAAATAAATTAAAAGATTTGTTAAAAGAAAATAATTTTTAAAATTATAAAAGATTTGTGGTGAAAGTGACAATAAATTAATAAGATTTAGATTTTAGATTTTATTATGTTTGATTTTGGTTAATTGACTAAATAATAAAATAATAGGATTTTGGTTAAATTGAGATTAATACTAAGATAATTGAATTAAATAATAAAATAATAGAATTTTGGTTGAATTGAGATTAATATTAACAAAGATAATTGAATTAGATAATAGATATTGGTTAAATTGAGATACCTATGATAGATTTTGGTCAAAGTACACATGATAGAGATAAGGGTTATTTATTCATATTAAAATATTAAATAGACATTATAATTAATGAGTTCAATTATTAGATAAGATAAGTTAAAATAATTGAAATTGGATTAAAAAAGTAAAATGGGGTAATAAAGCGAAAGAAAACATATAATATAAATATGATGCAAAGATATATAGATTATAGTAGAGTTAGATTTAGATTGAATAAAATGGATTTTGGAATAGAATTGACACATTTTAATTAAATTAGAGAAGAATTCGAAAAATTAAAAGATTAAACTTGGAATTTAATAATTTAAGAAAATTTTTGATGAAAATTAAAGAAATTAGATTAGGAAAAATTTTAGGAGAAAAAATAAGGGAAAAAATATTAGGTTGAAAGCAAGGGAGCAAGGATGGTATAAGAGGGTCAGGTCAAAGGAATCAGGGAAGGGTTGTGTTTACAACATCAATGTTAGTGGGGTTAGATTTAAATGACAAATAATTGATAATAGGCTTGCAAGATTGGCTTTGTAGAATTTTCCACTGTAGATCACTTGATAATGCAATATACTATTGCAAAATACTTGATCTACTTCTACAAACAAACTTGCGGAAACTTAATCGATTTTGATCAAGATCAAATAGAATACATATAACAGAGAATGAGAAATCAATCACACATGAACACAAAATAATACTCTGGGGAAAGCCTCAGCGAAAAACCCCGATCTCTGTATTATCATACAAGTGGAAATATCTCTGGATTATACAAAACTTTAGGTCACAAGCTATCCAGTGCTTAGCACAATCTCTCCATGCTGCTCATAGACTAAATAGACACAACAAATGCCTTCTTTCAGTCCTCCAAGCCCCCTATTTCCTTGCACAATTTCTCCTGGGTTCTTTGGTTGTCACTTGTGTGAATTGACATCTCACACAACTCACCAAACTTAAAAGTAACTACGCAATCTCCAAGGAATGAATTCCTTCTGCATGCAAGAGATATCCTCAATGAAATATTCTTGCAACTGATAGTCCACTGTCCCATCATTTGATCTCAACTAGGTCTCTGATTGAATTGACATGCACGAGTTATTTATGAGAGACTATTCAACTATCTGAAGTACAGTGGTTACATGCATGCATGCATTAACTAACTGAACTCACAATCAGTTCCACAAACTGTTGGAACTAATTTAACTGTACTTAACTTAGTTAACTGAGCTAACTAATTACAACTCAAAGTACAACTCATCCTGATCACTTTAATTAAGGGATAACTTCTTCAATCAAAGGGAAAACTGTTACATGTCTTCACATAGACTTCATGTTTGATTTTCTCCAACTAATTAACTCGATGAATTAATTAATTAATTTTCAAACAGTTGCTACGATCAAATTCGAATTTTAATTCTCAATTTAGTTCAGGGGCTAATTAAAATTGGAATGTATCCTGAAATGCTATTTATAGCAATGCTATTTTTAGCACTTCTATATTTAGCATTTATTGTTGCTATTTTCAACACTCCCTCTCAATAAGAAAGGGATTATCTGTCACCCCAATCCTGTCTCTGTGGAATGCGAATTTGCATTTTGACAATGCCTTAGTCAAAATATCTGCATCGTGCTCCTTGGTCGAAACATACAACAACATGATCCTCTTCACCACACAGTCTCGAAGATGATAGTGCTGGATATCGATGTGCTTGGACCTGTCATGAAATATTGGATTCTCAAAGAGTTTGATACAACTCTGATTATTGCAATAGATCACAGTTGGATCCATCCTCTGACCAAACAATCCAACTAGAATTTTCCGCATCCAAATGGGCTCACATGCTGCTTGACTGGCAGCCATGTATTCAGCCTCTAGTGAGCTAAGTGCAACTGACCTCTGTTTCCTGCTGTACCAAGAAACTGTAGTTGAACCAAGGTTGAAAATTCCTCCCGAAGTGCTCTTCTGATTTGATGGACTCCCTGCCCAATCTGCATTTGTGAAGCCCTGAAGCTTCACTTCCTCTGTCCGTCTGTACCATAATCCACAGTGAGATGTGCCTCTGAGGTATTTTAGCACATGCTTCGTTGCCTTCCAAAACAGCTTGGTAGGTTGAACCATAGCTTAACTCAGTGGGTTCACCACAAAGCACAAATCTGGTAGTGTGTTCACTAGATACATCAATGAATCCACAAGTCGCCGATAAACAATAGTAGCTACTACCTCACTTGAAGTAGCATCCTCCTTCCTCCAGTTCCCTGCTAGAGGAGTCTGCATGAGCTTGCACTTCTCCATGTGGAATCTTTTGAGTATCTCATTGGCATACTTGTTTTGAGACACACACACTTCCCTATCGTTCTACCACACTTCCATGCCTAGAAAGTAGTGCATAAGACCCATGTCTTACATCTCGAACTCTCTTGCAAGGTCCTCCTTGCAAGACTTGATCAACTGATCATCACCTGTCAATATCAGATCATCAACATAAAGAACAATGATCAATGGCTTACCTTCTACCATGATATGGTAAAGGTTCGCATTTGCTTCACTCTTTGTGAAGCTCAAATTGGTGAAATAGATGTCGATCCTGGTGTGCCAAGCACAAGGTGCTTGCTTTACCCTGTACAAAGATCTCTTGAGTCGGCACACATGTGACTCACGATCGAAGGTCTCAAATCCTTCAGGTTGCTCTATGTACACTTCTTTCTCAATCTTGCCATTGAGGAACATACTCTTCACATCCATCTGATGGATCTTCCAACCCATCTGAGCTGATAGTGCCAATATCGATCTGATAGATGAGTACCTTGCTATAGGAGCAAAAGTCTCATCATAGTTGATCCTCTCGACTTGTGAGAAACCATAGGTAACAAACTTTGCCTTATGTTTTTCAACATTGCCATTAGCTGTTTGCTTTACTTTGTAAAGCCATTGGGAACTCACTACTGACTTGTCCTCTGGTCTTGGGACAACATCCCAAACACTATTTCGAATGATGGAGTCGTACTCCTCCACCATAGCATCAACCCAGACTGGCTGTTGCACTGATTTCTCAAAGGAAGAAGGTTCGGTCTCTACACACTCCCCAGCCAGGGCCATGTAACTAGTCTACCACTCGGGTGACCTCCTCTGTCTACGTTGAGAAGATGGTTGTCCCACATTCTCTCTCACATCCAACATCAATCTGTCAGCATCCTTGAGCGTTTCCGCCCATCTCTGGAAGAATTTGCATGAGTGGATGTCTCTACTCCCGAATCCTCTGCATGTGGCTGCGCCGCATCAGTCTGAGGCTCCTCCTCCTTAAGAACCAAAAGTTCCTCCTCTGCATGCAACTTGAGCTCCCTCTCAAGGGACACTCGCATGGCTTTCTACTCGTCGAACTTCAGATTTCTGCATACCACTGTCCTTTGACTAGCAGGCAAGAACACTTGATAGTTGTGGGGTGTATCCGTGTACCCCACAAGTATCCCCAACTCAGCTGTTGGATCTAGCTTCTTCCGGGCATCTTTGGTCACATGGCAATAAACCGATGATCTAAAGACCCTGAAGTGAATCACATCTGATCTCTTCTTGAAAAAGGCCTCCAATGGTATCTTCATTCCCAGTATACGATGCCGGTTTCTATTCTGTAGGTATACTGCTGTATTGCATGCCTCAGCCCACAAATGAAGTGGTAGGCTTTGGTCATGCAACATCGCCCGAGATGCTCACACAATCGATCTGTTCTTCTTTTCGGCCACCCCATTTTGCTGTGGGTTATGAGGTGCTGTCAACTCTCGTTTAATTCCTTCTGCTGCACAGAAGTCCTTAAACTGTTGGGAGACATACTCTCCACCATTGTCGCTTCGCAAGGCCTTTATTTTCTTTCCAGATTCTTTCTCAACCAAGGCTTTGAACTCACAAAACCTTGAAAAGGTTTGATCCTTCTTCTGCATAAAGTAGATCCAACATCTACGAGAAAAATCATCAATAAAAATAACATAGTACCTTTGTTTAGCGGTGGAGGCTGTCGAGAAAGGTCCACACATGTATGAACTCACTCCAGGATTGCTCCAACTCGATTGTCTCGATCTTGAAAGGAAGATTTTGCATACTTACCCAAGGTACAACCTTTGCATGTATCCACTTGCTCCAATTTTCCCTCGGGAAGTCCAGTAGAAATTTGCTCCATGATCTTCAAGGCCCCATGGTGCAAGTGGCCCAATATTCTATGCCATAGCTTGCCAACATCTTGGCTCTGCACCAACTCTGCTTTGGAACTCAATGCAACACAATTGTCTACCTCCAGCTTGTAGAGAATCTTTACTTGAATCCCAATCCTCTTGGTCTGTCCAGTGCCGATATGCCTCAGGAATGCCTTTCCTTTACTAAAGACTACATCATAGCCTTTGTCCTCCAGCATAGCACTGAAGACAAGGTTCTTCTTCAGAGCAGGCACATACTTTACATCAATCAGGTTGAGAGGAGCTCCATGCTCCCTTTGAAACACAACCATACCTTCATCTGAAACACGGTACTTTCCATCATCGCCCATCTCGATGCACATCTAGAGGTCCTTCTCCTCCAAGGTATTGAATAGACTCTTGTCGCCGGTCATGTGGAATGAGGCTTCACTGTCCAGGTACAAAACACATCCCACCATCAATGAAACCATGCATGCGATGAGGGTGAAATCCAATTCGAACTGTGAGGCCAATGCCTCACCATCTGATCCCTTCAAGGATCCTTCTTGGATTTCTTCCATGGACAATTCGTAGCATAATGGCCCACCTCATGACAATGAAAGCATCTCACTTTCAATTTGTCAATATTCTTCCCAGCATGGGAAGAAATCGATTTGGAATGGGACGCCTTCGCTTTCCCTTTCCTCGCCTTACTCGCTAAGGCTAGATTTTCTTCATCATCTTGCTTTGATGAAGATCCATTTCTAGTGCTTCTTGTTATCTCCTCCTACATCAGATCCGACCAAAGTCCTTCGCAATTTGGCAGTTTCTCTCTTCCATTTACCGAGTCTTGGTAGCTATGCCAGCTCTTAGGAAGACCGAGGAGAGTAAGACTCACCATGTCGTCATCGACTGTCGTGATCCCTACACTTCCAAGCTCATCCTTGTAGGTGGTGAGCTTATTCAAATATGTAGAGATCATGTCGCCCTTTTCACACTTGATTTTCCGAAGCTTGTCTTTCAGCGCCAACTTCCTCTGATCACTGCTGTTCTGATATAGATCCTTCAATGTTTTCCACATTGAAAATGGTGTCTCCTTCCCATGGAGACTCGAGACTATGTGGTCTCGAATTCCCTTCAGAAGAATCCTCCTCGCTCTAGCCACACATTTCTTCCATTATGCCAATTCTCGGGAATTGGCAACTGCTGGCTTGGGGACTTTTTGATCAATGAAGTCCTTCAAACCGTTGTCCTCTAATACCGCTTCCATGCAATCCTTCCAAGTTATCTAATTCGAGCTGCCATCTAGGGCATACTCGAGTCTCAAACCGTTGAACGCCATTGGTGAAATTTGAGATGTGATAAGAATTTGAATTCTATAATCGGAAACTTCAAACTTCGAACTTCTCCCTTATTTGTATACTGTTCTTCACTTTGATTACTTTTGCTTTGATACCATGTAGAATTTCCCACTGTAGATCACCTAATGATGTAATATACTGAAGCAAAATACTTAATCTACTTCTACAAACAAACTTGCAGAAGCTTAATTAGCTTGCGGAAGCTAATTAACTCAAGATGAATTAATTAATTATTTTTCAAACAACTGCTAAGATTAAATTTGAATTTTAATTCACAATTTTAGTTTAGGGACTAACTAAAATTGGAATGTATCCCGAAATGATATTTATAGCAATGCTATTTTTAGCACTTCTATATTTAGCATTTCTTGTTGCTATTTTCAACACTCCCTCTCAACAAAAGGGGATTATCTGTCACCCCAATCCTGTCTCTGTGGAACTCAAATTTGCATTTTGACAATGCCTTAGCTAAAATATCTGCATCCTGCTCCTCGGTCAAAACATACAGTAACAATATGATCCTCTTCACCACACAGTTTCGAAGATGATGGTACTGGATATCGATGTGCTTGGACCTGTCATGAAATACTGGATTCTCAGAGAGTTTGATACAACTCTGATTATCGCAATAGATCACAATTGGATCCATCCTCTGACCAGACAATCCAACTAGAATTTTCTGCTTCCAAATGGCCTCACATGCTGCCTCACTAGTAGCCATGTATTCAACCTCTGCTGAGCTAAGTGCAACTGACCTCTGTTTCCTGTTGTACCAAGAAACTGTCGTTGAACCAAGGTTGAAAATTCCTCCTGAAGTGCTCTTCCGATTTGATGGACTCCCTGCCCAATCTGCATCTGTGAAGCCCTAAAGCTTCACTCCCTCTGTCTGTCTGTACCATAATCCATACTAAGATGTGCCTCTGAGGTATTTTAGCACATGCTTCGCTGCCTTCCAAAACAACTTGGTAGGCTGAACCATAGCTTGACTTAGCTGGTTCACCACAAAGCACAAATCTGGTCGTGTGTTTACTAGATATATCAATGAACCCACAAGCTGCCGATAAACAGTAGCAGCTACTACCTCACCTGAGGTAGCATCCTCCTTCCTCCAATGACCTGCTAGAGGAGTTTGTATGGGCTTGCACTTCTCCATGTGGAATCTCCTGAGTATCTCATTGGCATACTTGCCTTGAGACACAAACGCTTCCCCATCCTTCTGCCACACTTCCATGCCTCTAAAGTAGTGCATAAGTCCTATGTCTTTCATCTCGAACTCTCTTGCAAGGTCCTCCTTGCAAGACTTGATTAACTGATCATCACCTGTCAATATCAGATCATCAATGTAAAGAACATTGATCAAAGGCTTACCTTCTACCATGATGTGGTAAAGGTTCACATCTGCTTCATACTTTGTGAAGCCCAACTTGGTGAAATAGCTGTCGATCCTGGTGTACCAAGCACAAGGTGCTTGCTTTAGCCCGTACAAAGCTCTCTTGAGTCGGCACACATGCGTCTCACGATCGAAGGTCTCAAATACTTCAGGTTGCTCTATGTACACTTCTTCCTCAATCTTGCCATTGAGGAACACAATCTTCACATCCTTCTGATGGATCTTCCAACCCATATGAGCTGATAGTGCCAACATCGATCTGATAGATGAGTACCTTGCTACAGGAGCAAGTCTCATCATAGTCGATCCCCTCGACCTGTGAGAAACCACAGGCAACAAACCTTGCCTCATCTTTCTCAACATTGCCATCAGCTGCTTGCTTTACTTTGTAAAGCCATTGGAAACTCACTACTAACTTGTCCTCTGGTCTTGGGACAACATCCCAAACACTGTTCCGAATGATGGAGTCGTACTCCTCCACCATAGCGTCAACCCAGACTGGCTATGACACTACTTCCTCAAAGGAAGAAGGTTCGGTCTCTACACACCAGGGCCATGTAACCAGTGTACCGCTCAGGGGACCTCCTCTATCTGTGCTGAGAAGATGTCTGTCCCACAATCTCTCTCGCATCCAACATCAATCTGTCAGCTTCCCTTGAGCGTTTTTGCCCATCTTTGGAAGACTCTGCATGAGTGGATGTCTCCACTCTCGGATTCTTTGCATGTCGCTGCTCCGCATCAGTCTGAGGCTCCTCCTCCTTAAGAACCAAAAGTTCTTCCTCTGCATGCAACTTGAGCTCCCTCTCAAGGGACACTCACATGGCTTTTTGCTCGTTGAACTTCAGATCTTTGCGTACTACTGTCCTCTGGCTGGTAGGCAAGAACACCCGATAGTTTTGGGGTGTATCCGTGTACTCCACAAGTATCTCCAACTCAGCTGTTGGATCTAGCTTCTTCCGGGCATCTTTGGTCACATGGAAATAAACTGATGATCCAAAGATCCTGAAGTGACTCACGTCTGGTCTCTTCCAGGAAAAGGCCTCCACTGGTGTTTTCATTCCCAGCATACGATGCGGGCTTCTATTTTGCAAGTATACTGCTGTATTGCATGCCTCAACCCACAAATGAAGTGGCAGGCTTTGGTCATGCAACATCGCCCAAGCTGCTCCCACAATCGATCTGTTCTTCCTTTCGGCCACCCCATTTTGTTGTGGGTTATGGGGTGCCGTCAGCTCCCGTTTAATTCCCTCTGCTGCATAGAAGTCCTTAAACTATTGGGAGATATACTCTCCACCATTTTCGCTTCGCAAGGCCCTTATTTTCTCTCCAGATTCTTTCTCAACCAAGGCTTTGAACTCACAAAACCTTGAGAATGTTTGATCCTTCTTCTACATGAAGTAGATCCAACTTCTACGAGAAAAATCATCAATAAAAATAACACAATACCTTTGTTTAGTGGTGGAGGCCGTCGAGAAAGTTCCACACACATATGAATTCGCTCCAGGATTTCTCCAGCTCGATTGTCTTGATCTTGAAAGGAAGATTTTGCATACTTATGCAAGGAACAACCTTTGCATGTATCCACTTGCTCCAATTTTCCCTTGGGAAGTCTGGTAGAAACTTGTTGCATGATCTTCAAGGCCCCATGGTGTAAGTGGACCAATATTCTATGCCATAGCTCGCCAACATCTTGGCTCTGCACCAACTCTACTTTGGAACTCAATGCAACGCAATTTTCTACCTCCAGCTTGTAGAGATTCTTTACTCGAATCCCAATGATCTTGGTCTGTCCAATGCCGATATGCCTCAGGAATGCATTTCCTTTACTAAAGATTACATCATATCCTTTGTCTTCCAGCGTAGCAACGGAGACAAGGTTTTTCTTCAGAGTAGGTACATACTTTACATCAGTCAGGGTGAGAGGAGGTCCATGCTCCCTCTGAAACACAACTGTACCTTCACCTGAAACACGGTACTTTCCATCATCACCCATGTCGATGCGCATCTAGAGGTCCTTCTCCTCCAAGGCACTGAATAGACTCTTGTCACCGGTCATGTGGAATGAGGCTCCACTGTCTAGGTACCAAACACATCCCACCATCGATGAAACCATGCATACGATGAGGGTGAAATCCAATTCGAACTGTGAGTCCAGTGCCTCACCATCTGATCCCTTCGAGGATCCCTTCTTGGATTTCTTCTGTGGACAATTCGTAGCATAATGGCCCACCTCATGACAATGAAAGCATCTCACTTTCAATTTTTCAATATTCTTCCCACCATGGGAAGAACTCGATTTGGAATGGGATGCCTTCCCTTTCCCTTTCCTCACCTTACTCGCTAAGGCTATATTTTCTTCATCATCTTGCGTTGATGAAGATCCATCTCTGGTGCTTCCTCTTATCTCCTCCTACATCAGATCCGACCAAAGTCGTTCCCAATTTGGCAGTTTCTCTTCCATTTACCGAGTCTTGGTAGCTATGCCAGCTCTTAGGAAGTCCGAGGAGAGCAAGACTCACCATGTCATCATCGACTGCCATGATCCCACACTTCCAAGCTCATCCCTGTAGGTGGTGAGCTTGTTAAGATATGCAGAGATTGTGTCGCCCTTTTCGCACTTGATTTTCCGAAGCTTGTCTTTCAGCACCAGCTTCCTCTGATCGTTGCTGTTCTGATATAGATCCTTCAATGTTTTTCACATTGAAAATGGTGTCTCCTTCCCATGGAGACTCGAGACTATGTGGTCTTGAACTCCCTCCAGAAGAATCCTCCTCGCTCTAGCCACACATTTCTTCCATTTTGCCAATTCTTGGGCATTAGCAGCTGTTGACCTAGGGACTTCTTGATCAATGAAGTCCTTCAAACCATTGTTGTCTAATATTGCTTCCATGCGATCCTTCCAGGCTATATAATTTGAGCTACCATCTAGGGCATACTCCAGTCTCAAACCGTTGAATGCCATTGGTGAAATTTGAGATGTGATAAGAATTCGAATTCTATAATCAGAAACTTCAAACTTCGAACTTCTCCCTTCTTTGTATACTATTCTTCGCTTTGATCACCTTTGCTCTGATACCATGTAGAATTTCCTACTGTAGATCACCTGATAATGCAATATACTAAAGAAAAATACTTAATCTACTTCTAGAAACAAACTTGCGAAAGCTTAATCGATTTTGAGCAAGATCAAATAGAACACATATAACAGAGAACGAGAAATCAGTCACACATGAACACAAAAGAATACTTTGGGGAAAGCTTCAGCTAAAAAGCCCGATCTCTATATTATCATACAAGTGGAAATATCTCCAGATTACATAAAGCTTTAGCTCACAAGCTATCCAACTCTCAGTACAATCCCTCAATGTTGCTTATAGAATGAATAGACACAACATATGCCTTCCTTCAGTCCTCCAAGCCTCCTATTTCCTTGCGCAATTTCTCCTGGGTCCTCTGGCTGCCACCTGTGTGAATTGAATTCTCACACAACTCACCAAACCTAGAAGTAACTGCACAATCTCTAAGGAATGACTTCCTTTTGCATGCAAGAGATATCTTGAATGGAATATTCTTGCCACTGATAATACACTATCCCATCCTCTGATCTCAACTGGGTCTCTGACTGAACTGACATGCATGGGTTATTTATGAGAGAATATTCAATTATCTAAAGTACAGTGGTTACATGCATGCATGCATTAACTAACTGAACTCACAATCCGTTCCACAGACTGTTGGAACTAATCTAACTGGACTTAACTGAGTTAACTGAGTTAACTAATTACAACTCAAAGTACAACTCATTATGATCACTTTAATTATGGGATAACTTCCTCAATCAAAGGGAAAACTGTTGCATGTCTTCACATAGACTGCATGTTTGATTTTCTCCAATTAATTAACTCAAGATGAATTAATTAATTATTTTTCAAACAACTGCTAAGATCAAATTCGAATTTTAATTCTCAATTTTTGTTCAGGGGCTAACTAAAACTAGAATTTATCCCGAAATGCTATTTATAGCAATGTTGTTTTTAGCACTTCTATATTTAGCATTTCTTGTTGCTATTTTCAACAGGCTCAAATGATATCCGTCTTCTTGATTAAAGTTGTTAGGGTGCTTTTCAATTTCTAAAGCTTCCCTAATGACATGCTTCGAGTGGAAAGGGGCAGAGGCCAAGATTTTGGTATTGTCAGAAAAAATTAAATGTTTGGTCTTTTGAGAGTGTTCAACGATGGCAGATTTAGAGATTCTCCTATGGAAGGTGTTAGCGATGTGTTCTTTAAGGTGAGTTTTGAAGGATCTCCCAATTTGTCCAATGTAAGACATCCCATAGGAACAAGGGATCTCATCGATTCCGCGACCCAACATATGTTCATTCTTGTCTTTGGGAGATCAAAATAGTTGATTAAGAGGTTTGAATAAGGTTTTGATGTTCGTTTTTGAAATGATTTTGGAAAAATGATTTTGGAAAAATGATCGGTAACTCCTTGACTATAGGGAAGGGATACTTTGGTTAAGGGATGATTGATGGCCAAAATTTTAGGGTTAGAGTGGAGAGCGGAATGGAATGCCTTATTAATTTGGTAGGAGTATTCATTAGCTTTAAGGGCTTTGGTTAAATGGGATTTTTCTGAATAGGAAATGATTGAGACGAAGAAAACTGAATGCTATGAGTAACAATGGTTTTTAGAACGATGGAATTTTGTGAAGGAATATGGTTAGAGTTGACATGGAGGTACCTATCGATATGAGTCTTCTTTCGATAAACTTGGTGGGTAAGAGAGCTATCGAGGAGGTGTGAGACAAGAACATCAAGAAAGGGGAGGGAATGGTTATTTTCAATTTCCATAGTGAATTGGATATGGGGAGAAATTTTGTTGAGATGGGTGAGGAAGGCTTGGAGTTAGTTTAGGTATACCATGGGGCCAAATAGAAAAGGTATCATCGACAAAACATTTCAAGAGCTTAGGTTTTAAGTGGTAGCTGTCAAGGGCTAAGGTTTCAAAGTGCTCCATGAAAATGTTGGCAACAATGGGGGAGAGGGAGGAACCCATAGTTGTGCCCTCAGTTTGTTTGTAGTAGACTCCATTGAAAGTAAAGAAGGTGGTGGTAAGGAAAATCTTGAAAAGGTTGAGGGTTTCAGAGTCAAGAAGTTTGGAGATAAGGTCAATGGTTTCCAAGATAGACATTTTGGTAAAAGGGGGAACAACATCAAAGCTAAGATGTCATTTTCATCAAGCATGAGGTGTTTGGTTTGCTCAATGAAATTGGTGGTCTTTCTTTGTTTTGTTTTGTTTAAACTACTATTAAATCTATATATAACAAGCTCGACTATTGTGATTTCTATTCCAAAAGGAAATTGGAGCAAGCTCCCATTACAAGTAGTTTATTGGAGATTAACTCACTTATAGAGGAAGTAGAGGGAGCGCAATCCCGATTACCCCGAGCATTGGATCCAAAATAGCCCGATTTTCCTACTACATTCTGCCTATACTATCTTACAAACTGATTAAGAAAAAATATACATCTACAAAACATGAGTAAAACTTATGATAAATGTTGAGAATGCTGCAATAGAATCACTACACTGGTCTTCTTGAATTGATTCACTGATGGTTCTCGCTGAAACTTGATCCTCCTGCCTTGGAAGTTTGAGTTCT